>LSSN01001903.1:0-12606 GCA_001970855.1 Smittium culicis
TCGTCAAAATAAGCCAAAAAGTATTTAAAGTTTATAATAAAGCTAAACATAAATTGAGGTGTATCGTATTCCCCAGTTCTCAAAGAAGGCTTTTCAGCGTGAGAATCAAGTTCAGGGTCAGAAGTGGAATCAGTTTTCTTTGTATAGTTTTAGGGAAATATTTTGGACACCATTTTAATTTATAATATTTAATTATTTATTTGCAAGTTTAGTTTATAAGGTTATATATATGTTAATTGTTAAAAAAATTATACTAATTAAAATTTAAAAATATATTTAAAATTATAGTTAAAGGTTAAATTTTTTTTGTTATTTTTTTTTTATAAAGTAAATTGTAAATTTAAAAGTTTTTAAAGTATTCAGATTAAGGAAACTCAGTTTTATAATTGTAAAAAAGTAGAATTAAAACAAGAAATTTTTTTTAACTATCAACTTTTTATTTTGTTAATTTTATTAGGATTTTAAGGTTATATTTTTAAATTTCTTAAAGTTTACTATTATTTATTTTATAAAAAAAATCCGACTCACTTCAGCAACGCAATTTCTGTGTGGTCATTTTACTATGAAAAAAATACCTGTGATGTTTTTTATTTTTATTTTTTATGTTTAATTTTGTTTTTTGAATAGCTTAACATTGAGTTTATATTTTAAATACTTAAATTGAAGTTTGGATGTTTAATATTTTTTCCCCCCTTTTTGATCTGATGTTATTAGTACACTCGCTAAAAAATCAACATGTGTTCTTTATAATTTGTTATTAGTATACTAAATAGTCGCTTATAAATATTAATGGTTGTATTAAAATAAATTTTCTTTCTGGTCCATACTATATTATTATGTAACTGATTTCAAGTTTTAAATTCTTTGTAGTTTTATAATTGTAAATTAAAATTACTGGAGATTTTATAGGTGAATAGAACTGATTAACTAGCCTTCAAAGACTTTATTCTGAGTAATAAACGTCTGGATGATAAGGAAGATTAGCATCTTAATCATCACTTCCATATATATGCAGTTCTTATAAAAAAACTATAAATTTAATTTTGAATTATTATTGCTAAAAATAGCGAATAAATTTTCCTCTAGTCAAACTGAGTTAAAAATTCTATTATAGATTTTAATTAATGAATTTTTTCTCTGGAATATACAGCATTACACTTATCAGTTCAAGGCTCATAGGAAGAATTTCATTTAATATTAATTAGACTCTATTCATATTTAACCATACAAATAAAATTTTAAAATAAATTTATTTAATTTTTTTCCAGGATCTACATTCATTTTATTTTTATTTTTTAATTAAAGAATTTTATAGGCTCAATAATAGGTATTTATTCATAATCATAACTAAAATTGCTAAACTATTTAGGTTAAAATTTTTATTGATACGATTGCAATAAATGGCTATTAAAGTGGCAGTTTGGATATTTAAGCCTTTTTTGACATTTGGCTGTCTAATTTCAGTATCTAAAAAAATTTTAGTCAAATTTGAAACGGATAAACTGGGAATCAATAAATAAATTAGTTATAAATTCTACAAGCTATTAAAATATAAAATTTAACGTATAAAATCTTTTATTAATAATGGTTTTAGATTTAATTTTCAAGTAGCTTGATTATAGTTTTTTTTATAAAATGGTATTGAAAAGATTTTTCTGGTTAAATTCTTTTTTCTAAAATTTTTAAATTAATAACAATAATTTGGGCGAATTATTAAATTATATATTAGTTTTTAAAAGACTAAAATAAAGCAAAGTACAAAAAAAGCTAGTATAATATAAAAACTGCGTAAATAAAAATAACTTCTTGTGCCATTTTACTAAAAAAACAATCATGTAAATTCTTATATAAGCTCTAAACTGATTGGCGTTAAAAATTATTATATATATTTTTTAAATTATGAATTACCTTTATGGTTTTAAATATTTAAAATCGTTATTATTATTATTATTATTATTATAGTTTATTTTTCATATATGCAGTAATTTGATTTTTAATTGATAAGTAGGGGTGATAGGAAAATTCTATCACTACTTTAAATTTCAAACGAGTTGTGTGAGCAATAGGGAACTTGGAGATAATAATTTTATTAAGGACTATATATTATTTATATATATGATTATTTTCATATTTATTGTAGATAAAAGTGAGTGGGGCTTGTTTTGGGTATGGGATAAGCTGTATTATGATTATTAAAAAAAAATTTAAAGTGATATGAGCGCTTTATTTTAAATCATTGTGAGGAAATAGTGTATATTCGTAAAAATCAAGGAGGAATTATTAGAGAAAAAAAAAGAAGTTAATTGTGTAAAAGTTGTATTATTTGATACTAAGAGTATTTTTGATAATGATTTAACTTATTTTTATTTCAAATCTAGAGCTTTTCAGGAGAATGATAAGTATAATTCCCCCCCCCTGATATTTAGGTATTTATTTATATGTAAAAATTAGGATATTTTATTAGTGAATAATTAAAGTATTCAATTTTATATTTTAAATATTATAGTTTAGTTTTTATGTTGATTTTTGTATTTATGGGTGAGGAATGTGTGTTATTGTGAAACAACGTTAGCAACTTGGAGTTTGAATTTAAGTTTATTTTAGGGTATTGATTTTTAATGCGGAAATGTGATAATTATGGATATTTTGTATTAGATAATTATTGTATAGGATGAAGTGAGTAGAAAAAATAAAAAAGAGCCGGTATTCAAATATATCCATTAGTTTGCAAAGATGAATTGAGCGTTAATGTTTAATTTTTATAGAATATTTTCTGCTCATATATATGGTATGATTTTTTTTAAAGTTATTGTAATATATAAATAAACTTTTATTGAACTGGATCGAGCAGTTTTAGGACATTAAACCAGAAATCATAGTAGAGTAATTATTCTGATTCTCACTGAATGGTTAGGAACTTAGATTAGATAATTTGATAGGGGCTAGGTTATGGAATATAGCTATAGTTATAACTAGAGCTGTAGTTATTGCGAATTAAATTAGGATGTCTGTTGGATAATAAATTAGTAACTGAAACTTAGAACTATAGCTGATGTTTCAAGTTTTATATTATTATTTTTTTAAAGTGTTGTTAAGCTTAGATATTTATTTTTGGATATTAGAGCCTGAGTAATTTACCCCTTGTATTGGGTGTAGTTTTTGAGATTTATAGTTTTACCCCTAAGTGCAGTTTCAGGACAAAGCGATATGAGCCAATAGAGGCGTGAGGAATTTTCCCACATCTTGAAGAGATAAGTGTGGGAGAATATCGTGGGAGAATTAGAATTACAAATGCATCAAAGTATTTTTTTTAAATCGAAATTTTAAATGCGTAAAAGTAGAGAAGCAATTATAAATGGGTAAATATTAGTGAGTGGGAATGTATGGAATCAGAGTTTTAGATGGGCGATAAGTTGGAAGGAAAATGGTTGGGATTTAGTAATGCGGATGCAGTTTGAATGGGTGAGCAAATGGCGCAAAGTAACCAAGATAATTAGGGAGTTTTAAATCAAAACAAACAGATGCTAAGTTACACTTTTAGCAAATTTGGCAGAGAAATCCATCGTTATAATAGAGCTCCCATTTCGGTGCATGAAAGTATAAAGATGCGTTAGTAATTTGATTGGCAGCATATATAAATACTATGGAATGGTTTACGTATAATTACTGCATAAATTGGCGAATGGAAGCCTGTTATTTTGGGACCAGTAGATTAAGTGACTGGCTATTGGGCAGCGTGAGTGACTAATTTATAACTTACTCACTAGAGCCAGTTTTCAGTAGAATTCGGCGATGAATTTAGTTAGGGAATGATACTTTTGAAAAAAATAGTTTAATTGCAAGCACAGAATAGGGCTTTTTATTAGGCTGATCTGGCTGTAGTGACATTTTTAAAGATAGCCTGGTGGTAAATGGGCGCAGCATTAAAGCCAGAGATGGTACACAACAGCTGCATAAAATCAGAATTGCGTTGTCAAGGAAACTAAAGAAAATGCTCTGTATACACCCCAATTTAAAAAGCATATAGCGATAGAAAAGCCATTTATCCGTATCAAAATCGAATCAATTCCAAGCTGAGAAATCTTGTCAGCAATAAGAATTTAATCGCCAGGCAATAATTGGAGACAGTACATAGCAGTGCATGAAATAGAGGATGAGATGAGTCTAAATGGTCATTGCCACATCAATTGGTTCGAAATTGGGTCCATAGTTCCGTGGTGTCCAATAATACGTCTGTATTATTCTAGCCAATGGATGCTAGATCCTCCTTTCAGCTGTAGATGTATACCGATAATGAAACGCTGACAACACTAGCTAAAAAAGGGAAATCCTGTCAACTTTGTTAAAAAGGGAAACGCTGTCAAACAAGTATACAATGAATTTAGATAAAAACCAGCAATTTTATTGATCTGTATATTAATCTACTGCTAAGCAAAAAAAAAAAATGCATATAAAAGACTAGAATTTCCTTTTGTCAGATTTCTTATTTTTATTCCATAAAATCTTTTTTGTATCTCTATTTAATCCACTATACTAAAATGAAGCAAAACAAAGTTGTTATTTCTGGTGGTGGTCTCGTTGGTTCTTTAGCTGCTTGCTATTTTGCAAAGCGCGGTTGGATAGTTGAAGTCTACGAAAAGCGCCCTGGTACTTATCTCTTCAATTTACTTCCGCTACCTTATCTCATTCATTCCCCCCCCCCTCCATTTTCTCCAATATCTAAATCCCCCTTTAATAGCTTATGCTTAAATTTTTTTTTTAAAACTTATAGATCCCCGTGATCCTGATAATGTTGGTAAACGTAACCACAGGTCTATTAACTTGGCCATCTCTACTCGTGGCCTTTCCTCAATCAACAGGCTAAGCCCCGATGTTGAAAAAAAGGTTATGGACATCGTTCTCCCCATGTACGGTAGAATGATACACGGTTTGGACGGTAGTACAAGCGCTCAAGCATACAGCATTCTAGGAAAAGCCATCAACTCGGTTGATCGTGGTATCCTCAACGAAATCCTGCTAGACCAATGTGAAACTTTTGAAGGAACTAAAGTATTCTTCCAACACTCCTTAGAACACTGTGACATGGACGCTAAAACTGCTACCTTCAAAAACATGTAAATTTTACATACCCTAACTTCTATCATTCTCTTTTGTCTCTCTTTCTGACATTCTAACTAATCTCTCTCTCCCCACCTTCTTTCTTTAGAGTCACCGGCGAAGATGTATTTACAAGTGCTGATCTCATCATTGGCGCTGATGGTGCTCACAGCCCCACCAGAAAATTCTTACAATACTATACCAAGTAACCTCCTCTATTATTTTATCATCTATTACCGTCTTTTCCCCACTTATCAAGTATTAATTCATTTACATATTATATATCAACAACAATAGAGTCAACATTGAGCAGAAATATATCGACCACGGATATATGGAACTAGAAATGAAAGCCAAAGATGGAAACTTTGCTATGGATAAAGAACATCTCCATATCTGGCCTCGCAAAACCTTTATGTTGATTGCCCTCCCCAACCTAGACAAATCATTCACATGTACTCTTTTCATGCCTTGGTCCAAGTTTGAATCAATTAAAACTGAAGAAGATCTAAATGAATTCTTTGAAGAATATTTCCCTGACTCCATACCCTTGTTCGGTCAAGAAAGTATTAACGAGTTTTTCACAAATCCAAAAGGTGCCTTGTTTTATGTAAAATGCACCCCACATCATTACAAATCAAACGCCGTCATTGTAGGTGATGCTGCTCACTGCACTGTTCCATTTTATGCTCAAGGTATGAACTGTGGTTTCGAAGACATTGAAACCTTAGATACTTTGTTATGCGAACAAGCTGCTCCATTGATTGACTCAAAGGACCCTGTTGCTTGCCAAAACATTAAAACCAGCTCACTAACGCCCGAACAAATTGAAGCTGCCCTTATTAAATACACAGGATGCCGCCCACGTGACAGCGCAAGTATGATTGATTTGGCTATGTACAACTATATTGAAATGCGTCACAGTGTAAATACATTCTCTTATAAAGCCAGACTCTGGCTTGAAGGTAAACTCCACCTAATCATGCCCAAAGTTGTTATTCCATTATACACAATGGTCAGTTTCTCAAAAATCTCTTACACAGATGCCACAATCCAATGGAAAAAACAAACAAAAGCTCTACAAAATGTTGTTAGCGTGTTTACCAAACTTACCCTCGCGACAGTTGCTGTTTTGTTAGTTAAGTACTCTGGTCCAAGACTTGGCCTCCGCTTACCTTCATTTGCTGAAGTTGCTAAAATTTTCAGAAAGTAATCTTTTACTTTGACAGCATTACTCAATTATCAGAATAACTTCCATGCCGTTTCTTTTAGTACTCAATTTATTTCCAGACATATCTAATATTATTTATTATATTCATATTTTAACTACTCTTTAACAATCCAAAATACTTTAATTCGACTATTCCAATCACTTGAAATTTAGGGATTAATATTATTTGCTTTTTTATTCTAGATGTCGATTATTTTGAATTTGTAAAAGTATATTTTGTTTCTTATCCAAGTAAAGATATATTGCACAATTGACTCTTTTTTTATACTACCTCTAGATACTTTAGTATCGTATGCCATTAGAAATATACACCTTCTGTGATTATTTTATACTATTTAAGCTGGCGCTGAATATAAAGGATTCTTTAGAATAAAGATTTTAAACCATTGCCCTTTTATTTGAGGTAAGCTCTAATTTTTGACCCCTATAAATCTTAAAAGTTTTTACACTCCGAGTGTATCTTTTTTGTATTAGCCTTCAATTCTATAAAAGTTTTAATACCACCGAATGTTTAGCAAACTATTTCTTCCTGTTAGAAAATATTATTCAAATGTTTTTAGCTCTTTTTTACTTTACAACTATAAAATTATTACTGATCATGAAATAAGGCTATGTGAGATTACTATTTTTTTATCCTTCATGAGCGCTAGTTGAATTTTTTTTAATTTTGAAATTAACAAAACATATTACAAAAAATCATTGGCTATATACTTTACTTTGTACAATAGTTTTTAATTATAAATTGAGATATCCAATTATATTTCAATTTTGTATTTAAGAGTTCTTGCCTTACTGAGGAAAAAGTGTATAGAGTAATATGTATCCAATAATGCCTTGATATACATTGAACTTTATCAATAGTAGAATTTGATTGGCTAAATGTCTATTAATTCCAACTTAAATCGTTTTCTACACAAATCAGTCCAAAAAAAATATAATCTTTAGCTATGTAAATTCTACTTTATTTTGCTATTAGTTTGTTATATTATTATTGTCTATTTACTATATAATGATTTTCGAAAGACCAAAGAGAAAGAACGCTGGTTCAAAGTAATTCAACTTGATATCATTACATCCTTCTTTTCAAATTTCTTTATAATGTCTAATTTATATTAACTTTTTGTTTTATAGAATCGCGAAACTAATCGAAAACGAAATAAATAAAAAGGGCTTAATAGAATTAAATGAAAGCGACGATGATGACGAGTTTGATTTCAAAAGTATACATCATCACTGAGTTCCCCGATAAACTTCTTTGGGAACCTCTACTATATTCTATTTACCCCTATTTCTATGACTTTGTAAAACACAATAAATCACTGAATTATTTTAATATAGACTTTCCAGATCTTGCTCCTGCAGAGCTAGACTCCACCGATTCAGATTTCGAAGAGACCGATTCAGAAACAGAAGCCGCTTCTTTAAAGGCTATCTCCGAAATCGAAATGCTAATTTTAAAAAGACAAGAGCGAGTAATTTATCAATTCAGATTTTTATTTCTATTTCGCTTGATTTTGACTAAATTATGGCCAATTATAGAAAGAAAGAAAAAAGAAAAAAAATCTTATAGTACCACATTTTGCTAAAATGAAGCGAACTGAAAAACACAGAAAAGTTGAAAAGCATTTTCCAAAAAAAGAATCTTTTGAGGTATTTTTCAAATACTATAAATTGCTTTTTCTTTTTTAATATTATTCAGTCTCTTGTAAATTTCTTTAATTATGCTTATCGATAATTTCACACCTCCTACCATTTGATTAACAATATAGCTTCCTAAAAGAGGCTCCCTTCGCGAAAATGCGATCCAAAGCACAATTCAATCCGCTGAACTCCAAAAGAGAAAAGAGATGATTAAACAAGAAAGCATACTTAGAAGAGTAAAACATAAAGTAGAAGACTCTGAACCCGAGCTAACACAGGAACAGTTACTTGAAGAGGCCAAAAAAACAGAGAAAGAAAACACAGAATCTCTTATTCAAATGGTTTTAGAGCAAGAACAGATTTTGAACGCCAAGATTAACTCATTCAAATTCAAAAAACCTGCTTTACAATTCCCTATATTTCAATCCAAGTCATTTTCTGAAGAAATCAACTACTATGAAAACGATAAAAACCAGAACCTCCCTAACTCCTTTAGCAATATTGATTCAGAATTGGTTATCGATATAACTGATCATCAAAAGCCTAACCTAAACTGTGACTCAGAAGTTGAATTTAAACTGGAAAAAGAGTCGCAGTTTCCTAAACCCCAGACTAATACAGATAACCTCCAAATACTTCCCAATGTTATGCCCGAATTAGCTCCAACCCCAGATAAATCTAAAAGCTGCCCAAACAAAAAAAGAATCTGTAAGTTTGAACTCAATATTTTGGAAGATGAAAATGTCGAATTCATCGCTAATAAGTGGGTCGGATCAGCCCCACTTAAAAGACCAACTGTGTGCCCAATTACCGGTAAAAAAGCCAAATATATTCACCCTAAAACTGGTATTCCATACCACGACGTATTTTCTTATAAAGCCTTAGAAAAATTATCGTCCAATTTATATACTTTTGATGGAGACACTTTAGCTTGGATCGATTTCTAATCACTACTTTATCACCGACCAGTTATTTTTATCCCCAATGTACAAACTTCTTATCTCTTAAATGATATTAACACTCGACCTCCTTCAAAAAAATTACACATTTTTTCTTCTAATTTAAATGAATTAATTTATATCACTTTTTTTGCCCTTATTTTTAACAAATTGATAACTATAATACGTTTATACATATGTCTACATCATATATGTTGATGTTTTCTCAATTTGTTGTGTATTTTTTACAGTATATAAATTACATATAAATATTTCAAATTTTGAAAAGATAATAATAACAGGATATTATTTTTTTTATAGTATTAAATTCAAAGTATCACGCTCTTACGCCTAGAAAAATTGAAAAAAACTTATTGATGAATAAGAGCCAGTTTGATTTGTACTATAATTGATGAATCTAAGAGTTAAGGCTATTTAAAATTTATGAAATACTTCTATAAAAATTAAATCTTAACCGAAAATAGCTATTATTTATAAAGTCATTGAAAGCGTATATATTTGGTTCTCGACCTCCCACTAATAACATTGTCTCGAGCCCTTATAAGAATTTAGTATAAGGAATCAAAAGTCATAACTTATTAAATTTAAATTGATACCAAATTTTATAAGCTATGAGAGTTGAATTTTGGTAACATTCCAAATGATTTTATATATATACATTTATCAGAGTCGATCACCTTACAAACCTCAATGTTTATTAGGTTAATTTAATTTTGACTTATAAAATTAAAGCCAGGTTTTCTCGCCCAAACAAAATGTATTAACCCTTTTCCGACCAACACTCTTTTAAAAAAACTTATTCATTAATTCGTCAGCGATTTTAAATATTTATATTATTTGCTAATATCCAACTTCAAGCCTATACTTTATGTGGTTATGAATTTATTTATTTTTATTGAACACAGTTGGCTATATTTGTTAGATCAGTAATAGTCTACCGCCTGGGAAATATTTAAATTGTATATTGGAATCACAAGTTAATTAAAAAAAAATCCTCGAATTCAACTCTATCAAATGAGTGGCGATAAAAAAGTATGAAATTATACTGAGATGATACTGACCTTTTTGTAACAGCTAATTACACAAAACACATAATCATATAGCAAACTTTGTTTATTGCGATTAACCTAAAAGTGCCTTGTAATCCTTCCCGATATAGACAGGTTATTATTCATAACTGATTTCAAAAACACTGAATTGATCATTTTTCTGCTTTTAAATATTAAATCTATCTCGTTGTAATTAAATTAATGATAAATATTCTAATATTTAAAATTTAAAATAAGTTATGGCGTTTACAGCTATGTGTGGCTACCATCACAAATGTACCTATATCAAAGGAATATATATTTATTGCATTTTCACTCTGAAATTATAGTTAAAAATTAAAATAAAAATTAACTCATCTCAAGGTATATACAAATAGATTAATATATATTAGAGACATATTATAAAAAAGCATCAAAATGATAAGTTAACGCCTAAAATACTTGCCTTCAACTGAATGAGTAATGTTTTTTTCTCTTTCTCAGAGTTATTAAACATCATTTAAAAGTATACTAAAATCTGTTATAAAATATTTAAAAAGTTATTAAAAAATTCAAAAAAAAATTTTTTCAACTGGTCCCCCTCTGCCGCTCTAGCAGCTCCATACCCATTGGACATTGGTTCAAAGAGAATAAGTAATGTTATATGAAAAATAAATTAAGGCATAGAAAAAAGGGTTCCCAATATATTAAAGGAATGATCATATAAATCAAATTTTGAAACAAATTTTATATAGATAAACGGATTAATACACGAAAAGAAAGTAGTGAATATATGCTATAAATTTACTGAACTCGATAGATTAAAATCCTATTTTTTTGAATACCGATTAGTATAATAAAAACTATTAAAGTACATTTAAAAAATTTAAATAATCTATTAAGTTTTTCTTTTCAACCTACTCTCCTTCCTTTCTAATTAGGTCAATCTATACCAGAAATTTGTTTCAAATAAGAGCCATAGGTTATTCATAGACATTATTATTTTCAAAAAAAAAAACATAAAATTAGTAGAAAAAAATTAATTTTAAGAAAAGGGTCGACGATGAGGTAAATCAAAGCAACAGAAAGGGGGTAAAGAGGAGAAAAAAATGAAATAAATAAAATAATACTGAATACATTAATACGATAGAAGGCAGAAACCTTGAAAAGCCAAAAAAATTGCATATATGAGTATTTTGTGAATATTTCCAAATATTGACTCTATTAACGTTAAATTTTTTTGGTTAAGAGGATTAAAAAAAATAAAAGATTAATTAATTGGTGATTAAACTATAGCATAGATTTTACGAAGTTTTTGAAGGAATTTATTTCTAATAAAATGACCAAAAAATAATTTTCAAGATTCAATATGATATAAAATTTTCGGCAAATAGTAGAAATAAAAACCAGAGTTTTGACGATGAGATTTAAACACGACATTTTTTTATTTCAAAGGATAAACTGATTATTGTTTATTTTTTTTCCTTCTAATATGTACTATATTTTTCATGAATATGTGAACAGAATATCCCTTTATTTAAAATTTTTAAATTTATCATTATATTGTTTTTCCTTTTGGAGTTTATATATCAAATCTTATTATTTCATAGCTAGATTGTTAAACATGTGTGTATGTTTAGTATATCTATACTCTAAACTCCGCGATATCTAATAGCGTATAATTATTGGAATTTTATTTAAAAATTTATCATGTTTAACTTTTACTTTATTCTAACACATATATTTGATTTACTGTAGTAAATCATAGAAACAATAGAATGAAAATTTTCTGAGTTAAAAAGATACTATTTTTGATTTTAAAAACGCATTATATTATAAATATTGATGAAAATTATTCTTTGTATAAAATTTAAATAAAGTAATTTTATGAAAGCGGAGCTTAGCCAAGCGCTAAAACAAATACAACAGCTCCTAATAAGAACTATATTTATAATAAAAGAAAGGATCAACCTAAATTTTTTACAAAGAATTTTATGATAAATGCGAGTTTTTTAATATAAAAAAAATTCTATCTTTTATTTGAAATTTTTTATGATTCATAAAGTTTATTTTATTTAGTTTTACTTATTTTTATTTAAATTATTCACTTTCTACTATTCTTCTTTATTCTAGATTATCCTTTACATTTATTTTTTAATTTTGGCTTTTACTACTACTTTCGTTTAAGTTTTATACAATATTAATGGCAAGAATTTTAGCAATTGGGATAAAATAAGCTATGAATTATGACAATTTTTTACTTAAATGAAAAGGAAAATAAAATAAAATTTTAAAAATCATCTGATAACAATCCAAACTCTAAAATAAAACAATTTTTTCTATATTAAATAAGACCCAGATAAAAATCCTACAACCTAAAATAAAGAGATAGGTGGAGTATTGGAATACTTAGATAATTTCCCTCCTAACATGAATCTTTTATATTTATTATTATTATTATATACTGTTAAGGAGGCGTCTTAGAACATTAATATTTAGTCTTAGTCTTAGTCTTAGTCTTAGTCTTAGTCTTAGTCTTAGTCTTAGTCTTAGTCTTAGTCTTAGTCTTAGTCTTAGTCTTAGTCTTAGTCTTAGTCTTAGTCTTAGTCTTAGTCTTAGTCTTAGTCTTAGTCTTAGTCTTAGTCTTAGT
>LSSN01001904.1:0-11635 GCA_001970855.1 Smittium culicis
CAACTAATGAATTAAATAACAACGGAATTATAAATTTACACAATTTGAATATAAATTTTATATTTAACTTGAGCTGGTATGATTTTCGACGAATTTTCCTATTTTTATAAACAGCAATGGCATTATAATAAATTCAAAATGAATCATAATTAACGAAATAGAACTTTTGTTATAGTTGAGAAATTTATTATGAAAGGCTTATTTGTGAACGAGTTTAATATTACCTATTAGATACATAATAATAGTGATATAAATTGAAATCAATTTTTAAGATTATGATAAAATAAAAAGTAATAAAGAATTGATTTATTTCAATGCCAATAAGTTGAAGTTTTCTTATTCATTCGATCCAGCATGAATAATTAGCATTGCTCAAGTTGAATTATTTTTATCCAGAACCAAGTCCAAAAATGCTTTTATGGTATTTTATCAATATTTGCTAGCAAATAACCCAGCTTTGTAGACACTGATTAAACTTTTATGGAAGTAGATATTTTTTGAGTTGAAAAAAACTCTCGGCACAACTTTTAATAAACTGTATATTATATTATGAATCAAATAATAGGTTTATTATAATTATTTATCAAATATTAAATATTAGAAAAACTTATGAGTAGTTCAAGATTTTTCTAATTAATAAAAAATAGCGGCAAAATCAAATTCAAAGTAAGGTATGAAATAGAAAGGAAAAAAATTTTAAACATTTTCAAATATTCTATCTAGTTCATAACACTGAATTCAGTGTAAAATATATATCAATAAAAATTTTACGCTGTAAAAAAATAATTATATTATAAAAACCAGGAATTAAAATTGTATAAATATCACCTGAGTAAAAAATTCAGTTTGAGCATATCTTTGTTTATTTAGATAAATTTTCAATAGCTCTTGTTCAATTAATACTCCGAAATACATAACTTTATGCATATTCTAGCGAACGAGATCCATATATTTTTATATGCAAATATAAAGTGAATGATACTAGCTAATTGTAAATTCGACTAAAAATAAGTTTGAAAATTAAGCATATTTTTTTTCATTTCTTTTAGGTACGAATTAAATGTAATTATGTATTAAACTCGCATAATTGAAACTATTGGTATAATTTAAACTTGAATCAAGCCGATTATGCTTGCGATGGCAGAGCTAACTATCTCAAGCATATATGCAAGGATACTTGGTCATGCTACATATCCTCGGATTCTACACTGCGTTAATATACATATAATTATTAATTATTAAAATTTAGGGTAAGTATTATGAATTAAAATTATTTATTAATGTAAACTAAAGCTATAACAAGACTAAGTTTTAACTATGCAAACTTTAGTTTTTTAAACAGTTTTTACCAGATTAACATTCTAATAATTTCTATATGAATCTTACTAAAGCGTTTAATGATTATTAATTCATTGATTAATGCATTCCTGGGCTGTAGACTGATTTTGATCTACCAAATATAGCCAACCGAGTTCAATATAGATAAATTAATTTTACGGATCATACAATTATTGGTTTGCACGGGTCTATCAGCTAATAGTTTACAATATTTATAAATGATAATCGAATCAATCTATGTATGTTTTAGCCCATTCCCACCCAACACCTTTGAAATAGCATTGTTTGATTCGTTTATCGTTTAAAGGTAAATTTATTATTTGTTGCAACCTTACAGTATACCAATATTTCTTAGGGCCTCGGAATTAAGGTACTTTAGTTGAACACAGTTGGCTAAATTATGTAGATTAAAAATAGTCTACTGTGCGAAAAAGATAATATTTTCATTGGATGGGAAAGAGCTATGCGGCTTACCAATCAGAAATATAATTAGTTTATCGGGATCAATCGATATAATTATTGTTCCTAAGCTTTCTAAATTTGAGTTGCGCATTTATAATTACCAGTAGCCAATAAAGTAAATATAATTAGATTGTGTCCCTTCAGTTACATCCCAATTATAGTAACTAAGCTTTAATAAAGGACCAATTAAATGTTGATAGTTGCGATCTGCGCTATTTTTCAGATTACAAATCAAATTTACTGCTGGATAGGTTAAGACTCAACTCATGCTTAAACGGAAGGTTAATCCAATCGATTTTCACTAATGCTTTGTGGAGAGTTACATTACTCATCAAATAAAGAGTAAAGATAACATGCTTGAACGATTCATAGTTGAAAGTATAGCGTAACCAATTTAAAAATTCAATATAAATAGCTGAGTAAATTCCCTTACATTTAGAATTATAAAACCTGTACACAAAACAAAGTATATTCATAGCTTTTAAAATCTCTCAAAAATGTCTTCTATCTTGGATCAACTTAAAACCCAAACTGTTGTTGTCGCTGACACCGGTGACTTTGAAGCTATTGCTCAATACAAGCCCACTGATGCCACCACCAACCCTTCACTCATCCTTGCTGCTAGTGCCAAGCCTGACTATGCTCATCTTTTGGATGAAGCTGTACAATATGCCAAAAACAATGCTTCTGGCATTGACCAACAAGTCGAAGTAGCCACCAACAAGCTAATTACCAACTTTGGTGTCGAAATCTTGAAGCATGTTCCAGGACGTGTCTCAACTGAAGTTGATGCTAGATTGTCTTTCGACAAGCAAGCCACAATCAACAAAGCTCTTGAACTTATCAAACTCTACGAAGCTCAAAACATCAGCAAAGATAGAATTTTGATCAAGATGGCCTCCACTTGGGAAGGTATTCAAGCCGCCCATGAACTCGAAACCAAACACGGTATCCACTGTAATTTGACTCTACTCTTCTCTTTCGCCCAAGCTGTTGCCTGTGCCGAAGCTGGTGTCACTCTCATCTCCCCATTCGTAGGTAGAATTTTGGATTGGTACAAGGCTTCCACTGGCTCTACTTATTCCCAAACTGAAGATCCAGGCGTTTTGAGTGTTAAGAAAATCTACAACTACTACAAGCAACACGGTTACAACACCATTGTCATGGGAGCTTCCTTCAGAAACGTCGGTGAAATCAAAGAACTAGCTGGCTGTGATTACTTGACTATTAGCCCTGATCTCCTCAAGGCTCTCCAAAATGAAGAAGCTACTTTGGAACGCAAATTGTCTCCTGAACTATCCAAACAATCCCCAATTGAAAAAATCCACCTTGATGAAGCTGAATTCAGATGGTTACACAACCAAGACCAGATGGCTGTTGAAAAACTCAGCGACGGTATTAGAAAATTCAATGCTGACGGTGAAAAACTCGCCAATATCCTTAGAGCCAAGCTTTCTCAATAATTTTTTAAAGGCTCCATTTATCTTTACCTCAAGATCAAGTGTACATTCATAATTTTCTATTTCTACCTATTTTTTGCTTTTTTTTAAACTCTCTTTACTACTCACCAATGTGTAGGATAAGGCAATAAATTATACACCAATATTTTAGTATTTTTTTCTACCACTACCTTTTTTTTATGCCAAACTCGTATATATTTAGTCATTTATTAACAGACTTGAATATTAACTTCAGATTTGATAATATATGATTTATATATAAGATTATTAAATAATAGTTATTTTACATTTATAATCGTATTCACATATTTGTTTTAGCATTGTTAAAATTTTATTTTTTTAATTGCTAATTGATAGAATAACAATCCAAGGATTGAAATGGTATGTAATAACTGTGTTCAATGTACGCACATCAATTAAAAAAATTACACCCTATAATTTTTTTAGGTCATAAAACTTTCAACACATGTATAGTTAAAAGCAGATAAAATAGATAATTTTAGCTATGTTTAAAAAATATCGAGCCTATCCTAGTAACTGAAAGGATTGGGGCCTTGTTGGGTGAAATGTGATACTTAACCCTTTCCCGTCCAACACTCTTTAAAAAAAAAATTTATTGATTCGCTGATGATTTATAAGTGTATATATTATTTGCTTATATTATATGATAAATCAATAATTCATAAGTCCTCGGAAATATAGCACAATAATTGAATATAGTTGGCTATATTAGGTAGATCAAAAATAGTCTACCGCCCGTGAATGGGTTAAAATGTAACATGTTTATTAGCTCTAAATAATAATGTTTGATTAAGTAAAGGTATCCTAGCATTTCTAATGAATAAAAAAAATATGAATTCTCAATAACCAAGATTTTATATCATGCATCAACTATTTAGTTAAATAAATACAACTAAATCGTTTATTTTCACTACATGAATGCTGTCAAGTTCATAACTAGATAGTGTAACTCTTATAGCTGTAAATAGCTGCTCAAATAAGAGTAATTTTTGTCTTTAATATGTTCAATTACCGCTGAGTTTGATAAGCTCCCATCACTGCTCGAAATCGATTCCTTGAATATTATGAGCTGTTTTGACCATTCGGGCGTTAGTTCTAGTAACTTTAAATTCAAAAACTTTTTAGATACATTACTTTCACCTCTTAATAATATGTTTGCAAAGATTTGATCGCTTGTTGCTAAAGAATCTTCGGGGCAGTTTGCTTGTACTATTGGATGATTTTTATCTTCAAATGAAGGGGGTAATTTAATAAAGTCTTGGTTTGGATATTCACTAGTAGACTTTATTGTTGATAAGAATTTATCCATAATATTCAACAGATGATCCAAAATTTTAAATTCATAGCCACTTTTACTGATAGTGCCATTGTCAAGTTTCTCTAACGATTCGCCTAGGTATTTACCACAAAGCTCAGTCTTGTCACTGGTATTAGAAGGGTTATAAGTTCCGAAAAATAAATTTATTAATTTTCTTGATATAGTCGTTGACTCAGTTTCCCAAACGGAAAGTTTATGATATATAGACGATTTTTTTAGCAACGCTTCGATTGCTACTGAATGAATTTCAATAAAATTTTTCAGATTACCTAAAGGTTTTTCAGATCTTCCGAGTAGAAATTCTTGGAGAAAAGCACTTGATAAATAGAACAATATTTCAATTTCAAAATAACTAAGGTCTAATACTTTAGAAAATTCTGCATTGCTAGTAACTTTCGATGATGAAGTCTTGTTCACAATTTCTTTTGAAACTAGCCCTGATACCAAAGATAAAAACTTCTCTGATACCGAATATACCTCTTTTGACTCTAAATAAACACGCAACACTTTAACAAGTTGTTCCAAGTTTTGAGAATAGAAGCTAAGGATCATTTTGAATGTAGGAATGGATATCTCTGATTCTATCTCTATCTCACTATTCGCATTCTTTTCAATATACTTGCTCAGCATAAGCTCGCCCTCTTTAATAATCTCATATTCACTGCCAGCTTTGTTATTTCCAACATCCTGAAAAGCAAAGCAGCATCTAATAACGCCCTTTTCAATGTTCCAGTCATTAATCAAGCCCAATAAACTCGATTCATTTACTAACTCAAGAACTACTTTAAATACTTCTTGCCGATAAACACGCAAACTTTCGTCGGTATAAATTTCGGGCTGACTCAGGCCTTTTTCGTCATTTACACTCTCGCCAACAGCTAAGTAGCTTCGTCTAATAGCACTAGCACAACAATTCAGAATAGATACTATAACAGGTACTGTCAAATAAGATCCTTTCTCAAAGCCTGGAGAAACTTTAGTATTATTTATCCCATCTTTTAGTTCCTTGTAAATAATATCTATTGCAAATTTTGAAAACCTAAAGTCGTTTGCACACATGGTAAAAAGTTGAAGATAGTACTTATTATCTTTAAACCGAGTTACTAAATCTTCGGCTGGAGTATCTAGCACACTATATCTTTTAAAAATAAACTCATTAACAACGTTTGACAATCTTTGATACTGGCTTTTGAATATATCAAAACTATTTGATAAACTAGCTGACCACAAAAATACAAAGTGCATTTGCCTACTCCATCGAATCCTATGCTTTGAAGTCAGCTTTGAGACTTCTAAAAGCGCTTTATTAAAGGGTAATTTTGGTCTGAACATAGATTTTTGTGTCGATACAATAAATGCTCGACTAACTTCTCGATCTGAGCTAAGGATGCTGTATTTAGAGTTTTTTGACAAGTATCCAATCGGAAGAGTGCATATCATTGCTGGCAAAAAAAGCTTATTAGAAATTGTCCCTGTTTTAAGGGTACTAAGCGCGTTACCTAATAGGGAATTTTTCCAGGTATTTCTAACGCGAGATTTATAATTTGGGTACAAAGCACAAGTCCAAAGTAAAAAAATGTAGTCGGCCTGGTTTAATTTCATGTATCGCCTTAAAATATTGAAGTATTTGTTGACATCATCGATATCAAAGTCTTGTGGAAATACTAAGAGACCAAGTGCATTACATTGCATAAGGAGTTTGTATTGCTCAAAGCGATTCCTCTGATTACTAACTCCTTCAGAGACCAAAAGTGAGGGAGATCTTTCTGATTCAATTTCTAGCTTTTTCCAGCCGTTTTTGAGCAAGCTAATTAGATTTTCATTTTCATACATTCGCTCTATACTCCCAGAACATAAGGATTTAAATGTAGCCGAGTTATGAAATCTTTCTGAAAATACTGTGAAAGGAACCATGCACTTCATTGAGTTAACATAAAACTGCAGCTTGATTGAAATGATGTCTATATTAATCATTTCTAAATCAGAGTTGGAAATCTGGCTATTAATCAGTACTTTTTCCAAGAATCCTAGCGATTCTTCCAAGTGACCTAGTTCAGACATACAATTAGCTACACTACAAACAGCTTCGAAAATTATTGCAAAATCTTTGCCTTTTTTTTGGATGATTCCAGGAATTAGAGAGATTAAAATCTCTCTTGCTTTACTTAGATCCAAAATATTTGCGAATGCTATGACGAGCTCCGCCTTTATCGCATCTGAAGTTTCTGCTCCGTATAATTGTCTGTAAATATAATTGACGCGTTCTTTGTTTTCTGCATAACCGTATGCCTATATTTAAATAAACATACGTTATATTGATGAATATAATGACCGAAGGTTATTTAAATATTATGAATCAGGAATAATTTATGCTTTTTTTGAATAAGAATCGATATAAAATTACATACTATACTAAATAAAGGCACATACTCTGATAATTTTAGATAATAGACTCTCTGTGTATAAAGAGATATCTATTTCATCTTTATAACCGGAACTCTTTAGCAATAATATAGCTTTTTTCCCGCAATAGGTTCTATGTGGCAGACTATTAAACTTTTTATCTGTCAAAATGTCTAGTAGCCTAGTAATAGTTTTGTGATTAATTTTTGCAAACTTGGGGTTGTAGCTGTCTTTAAATTCTTTTGTAATTTTTCTTATCAAATAAAATATTGATTGTGTGTCATTTGAGTTTTTTGCTGTATCTAATAAAACTTGGAATAGTTTGCTATCATTTATTATTAGAATCGCATCTTTATCAGATTCGCTCTGATAATTTGAAGAAAAAATTAAGTTTGATTGATCGCATATAACATTCTTGCTTATTTTTAATTCATCTACTATTTTAAAAGCGGACTGCAGATCACCTAGCTGAGTGAATTCCAATAATTTACTCATATAAAAATCACGGGTATAGATTTTTTTTGAATCTTTTATAGAATCACAATTCGAGTTATTTTTTTGTTGTTCGAATTTACTATATTTAGATCTATTTATTACAGTTTTTTCGAGACTCTCAATTGTTTTATCGAATATTCTTGTCATATGAGTTAGGTTCATTTCATCGCTTTCATTATTGAAATGTTTAAATCTCAACTGAGCATTATTTAACGGTTTCCCATGTAATAAAATATATTTATCTTTTGTGAATAGTTTTTTTTGAGCGTATAAAGTGTATGGGATCCTCGATTGGTATATCTTAGGCATACTCCGAATGGTGAAGGGCTTATTTGACACTCCAGCAGCTCTCAACATTTATGATTATGTATAGAAATTTGATCGCGTTTCAAAAATGCAAACCGAGTTTAATGCAATTTAGATATTATATTTAGCTAGGATTTTTATCAACAGTAAAAAATTTTGACTTTTTCCTTATTTTCTTTTGTAAATGTCTATAAGTGAAAATGTAGGTAATTAGAATCTATAACTTACATGAAAATACAAATAGAGCCCAAGGTTGAAAAGGAAATGTAATAAGTGCAATTAGCCAAGAGATCAATAATTTCTACTGTAAAGAATTAACTTGGTCTTTAAACTCTGTTAGATTTTGATATGATTCGTCTAACCAATAATCTGACTCTAACAGTTCAAATTTTTATTGGTTTTAATTGGCCTAACTATTTCTAAAGCAAAACGTTCATTCGACAGAATTATTGTATTTTTTAGATTTGGTTGGATCAAAGTTATAAGCTATAAGCTTTTGCTTTTAGTTTTTATTGGAGTTATTGATTATTGGCCAAAATAGTACATGCTTTTATTTCTTGGGATAATTTCATGTATTAAATATATAATTCCTATCTAAATTAGTAAAATATTTAAAGTACAAGGGCTTTAGCACTTGTATAAATAATTCTAATATAAAAGGCAGTTTCATTATTCAAACTCTCGTTGTGTGTGAAAACAGGCATTTAGATCACCATTATTTATACTGCTACCCATTTACATATAATTGAGGTATTTGTCACGCCTTTGATTTCAAACAAAAATAGAAATATCTTTGTTTCCCCCTCCCTATATATTCATTACCCTATAGCAATAATTATTATTCACATAACCGAAAAGAAATTTAACAACCAGATTTCAAAGAAATTAATAATAGGCTAATTGCTATTTTTTTTACGAAAAATTTATTTAAAACAAAATAAAAATTATTCTATATTAAATATAAAAGGCATAACCAAAATAACAAAAAGGTATAAATGAATAAAAAGAACCAAAAATTATCCTCAAAATTTAGGAAAACCTAAAATGAAGTGGGGAATAAGAATTGAACTTTAAATGAGAACTATAAATTTATAATGCAAACTTTCACCCACTTTTCCATCATTTTATCACCAAACTACTCCATAGAAATCTTTTTTTTTATTAGATTAAAAAATAAAATTAAATCTTTTATAAATAATTTTGATAAATCATCATACTTGATTGATATTTAATTAATATCATGACTAATTAGCCAATAAAAAATTGAGCCCGTTGAGAAAAAAAACAGAATCCAAGGCACATAAAAACCTCAGCATAAATATTCACGCTCTTAATTTATTTCTAATACGGTTTCATTTATACAAAATTTCATTAATATAGGGCAGTTTTAATAAAATATATAAATTTGTACGACTTGAAAAGCTTTATTTTGAAATCCTGATTGAGTCTAATACAGTATCTCATTATAGAAAATTTGTAGATCACACCGCTATAAAAGAGAATTTGTTGAAGATTAGTAATAAGAAGCTTTATTTTTTTTTTTCTCAGAGTTTATTAAACATAATTTATAAGTATACAAAATATCATTAAAAAATGTTTAAAAAATTAAAAAAATGTTAAAAAATTTTTTTTTCAACCGACCCTTGACCGCCGCTCTAGCAGCTCAATATCTACTGGTCATTAGGGCCATAGGTTAGTAAGGTATTTAATCTATATATTTATGAAAAGATGAGAAATTTCTATTATAGGAAAAGTTAAAATCTAGATCTAATTTCACTAAAACTAGATAATATATTATTTTATCTAATATTAACAAAAATAGAAACAACAGTAATTGCAAAATAAATTTTATTTAAAAACATCATCAATAAAAAATTATCTTTTTAAAGTTTATCTTAAATACTACAATATTATATATAATATCAAGGCTTATAGATGTCTGAATAGTATATTAAATAAATTTTGAGACAGATAATTAAGTTAATTATATAGTGCATATTTTATACTTTAAACTACTAATGTAAATATATGTGCATAGTGATGGTTATACAATGTATTCAGGTACACTTGATGTTGATAATGTTGGAATTTACGAAATTAAAAAAATGTTTATTTTATGAAAAAAATAACCAATATATTTAAAGTTTTATCTGGCGCTATATTCGAATTTTTTATTTATTTGGGATAATTTGGATATCAAGTAATGAAATAGCTCATAAATTTTATAGTAATTAATTTAAAAAATAGATATTATCGTTTTTTGACGAAAATAAATAAATAAATATTTATCTATTTCTCTTTCAAAGTCAAAATTTTTGACAAAAAAATATCTATAATTTATCATATATTTTAGAAACTTACTAAGCTTATTGTAAACTTTTTAAAATATTAAAGATATTTATAATCAACGTCAATCTGTTTTTTTTTATAATGATCAAAAATATGTTGGGCTAAAAAAGGTATGAAGGGTTTAAAAGGTTAAATATTAGTATAAACTCTAAAAATTTTAAAGTTTCAATAGAATAGTCCCATTCAGCTTTTAAAAAAATAACCATTTTAGCTCTAAATCAATTTTTATTAAATAGAGGTAAAATTTTTATGACAATTATAACTATTTTAATACATTCGAGACTTTCAGATATCAAATAGCTTCATTTATAAATATATTTTTATAAGAAAAAAGGGCTAAGCTATATTAATTAAAAAGATTTAGTAGTTTATCCAATAATATTATATTATAAATTGAGATATATACCGGTCTAAAACTTATGAAACAGACTCGATTCATAATAAAAAAACTTTTATTTTCCTTGGTATACGGGAAATTTGCGTTTTCAAATCATAAATTATAGATATATTTCACGACCTTGATGATAACAGAGTATAAGGTGATATTATAGTATGTTAATTGTGTATCTAAAATGGTATCTGGGTTTGAGTGTGTATATAAATCACCCTTTCTTTTCAAGGAAGTTGTTGGTTTATTTTTTGCACACTCTTTTTAGTTCTTAATAAGCTTTGGAAATTGTGTTATCGACTCTTATCTTGACTATCTTATACTATTTTAGTATGACCTAATAAATTTTCGCCTACAACGCTATTAATTTCAACACTTAAAATAATTAATAATTTTCGTATCTATTAAAATTTAATATTTTTTTTATCATACTCGCAGCTTTTTTCATGCTCATTTTTGAATTATGGTAAATATTAGAATTCATCTGGCTGAAACTAATAAATTGCTTAATTTTCACTGAAAAAAATTAGGGAAATGTTTTTTGGTTTCTAAAGGAACAGGTGGTCTGAAGTGTATTAAATTCCGCTTATATTTTGGATTTCTTGAAATTTTTAGTTATCAATCGTCACCAGCTACCTCAACTAGAATTATTGATGAAAGTGCGGGACTATGAAATAAAAAATTAATAAACTTGTCACATATAAATATACCGTATAATATTGCTTGATTGAGCATTAATCTTAATATTTAATACGGAATATGATTTCATGATTAGTATTTTACTTATTTAGACCAATTTATATAATTTATGTATAAAAAAGTCAGCTGATACGGCTGAATTCTTCGGCTCTTTTGAGCGTCTGCTCATATGGATCATGCTGGTGTTGGAGGTTGATTTTGGTTCTAGGTTGATTTATATTTATTAAAAAATAAAGTGTTTAAAAATTGAACTAATAGATTTATTTAATTACTAAAAGTGATAATATTATTAACAGTAAGTTGAAAAAAAAAAATAACGTTCTTCAATGAAATATTAAATTCGTATTTTTAGCCTTGCTTCCATTTTTCCTTTGACTTTTCCAAGTCTTTTTTGAT
>LSSN01001906.1:0-19128 GCA_001970855.1 Smittium culicis
CTATTCTGCTGCGTTTGTCTGTCCATTTAAGCGTTTTGTTACTCCATGCAATCAGGCTGCTGATTTTTGGAGCATAAGTTTCTCCCACGTGCAGCCGGTTTATCTGCGCGCTCTATGATTCAGTGCTAAATCACTCGCTACGATCTACCTATCAAACCAACCTTTCTGTACATTTCTTTTTATGGTATCCATCGATAGGTAGATTCTTGAAAGTGTACAAAAATGGAATGAGGGTGTCTTGTAGAGGAAGGAAGCGGGCTGGTTGACCAGATTTGTTTCATCTAGTGTATAATCAGCTTCTAGAAACTCGAGCAAGCAACCGCTATGGCGCAGCTCAGTCAGCCTCAACTGAGTGTTCGATGGCGGTGCAATTTCAAAATAATGGTTTCTTTCTGTCGCTTAAGCCTCAAAATCTGGTCCATGAACGATATTTTAGAATCGGAGCTGAGCCTAAACGATATTCACATAGCTTTTTATTCGCTCAAAATTTATAAACTGTGTTAGATTTTGCTATATTAAAACGAAACTCCTTTTTGTATAAATACCAAAATATTTTAAATGGTTCAGAACAATTTACATGTATATAAAAAGCATATTTTTTTCACAAAAAATGCATTTAACCCATAATATACTTACGATTTATTAAATACAAGATTCCTAAAAAATTTATTAAAAGTAGTTGATACCATATTTTTTTATTCACAATTTGCTTATCTATACCCAGAGGAGATTTTTTCAAATGATATTTTCTTATATATTAATGCTCTTAAATTTATTAACACTAAACAGTTCCAATTGAGCTTATATATCACACGTATTTGTGATTTTTTTTTATTAAAATTAGCATTTGATCTACCTTCATTTATGTTTTTTTATTTTTTAATCATTTTTGGAATTACTTGAAAAATGTTTAAACGTATTAATATTAGCTGAAAACTACTATAGAAGCAATATATAAAAAAATCGCACAGAAATTTCACCTCCGAAATTTAGTGCCTCCGTAATTGTCATGCTCTGAGACATAGGGATTGTTGAACTTTTAATTCTATCAATAACTAATGTTCGGTTCGAAGAGAAGACATCGAGAAATTTTACTGTTTCAAACACAATTTTAGTCACCGGAGTATCATAGCTTTATTAGATCGCCGATAAGCTAAGTTTTAGCTCCCCAACCCCCAGGAGATTTCCGATTAAACTATGCGAGATTGATGAAGGTGGAAAATTGCTGAAATGCACGCTAAGTATAGCCTTTTTTTTCTCTAATAAATTGTCATTTAATTTTCCAACGTAGCAGCGCTGTTCAATACGTATCCTAACAGTATATGTTATACAGTTTCAGGTGATTTCATTTTGCAGAATGGGTATTCAGATTATTACGCTAGATAAGTATGCGCATATTGACCATTCTTTGTGCTGTCTATTATGAACCGATTCTAATTTTGGCTATGTGCAACAGAATTTTTTGCCGCACAGGGTATTTGGTCTTCAAACGAATCCAGTTAGACTGGTTTACACTAGTTATTTTTCTCATCCACTGAGATATCATTGATTTTACGTTCTTAATTGCTCTATTTTATAGATTTTTTTTGGTTGATGCGTGCGTCAAATTTATATTGAATCGCTTGCAACATCGTTTGTACCCGGTCGCCCAGGTGTCTTTTCTGTTCTGCATGGGATTATTAATTGGAGCCGAGATCTATATTCTCGGGTTGATCCATTTATGGTATGCTTGATCGAGTGCTACTAAGGATTTGTTAATTATTTGAGCAATGCTCAGCTCGGTCCTCAATTGATTCATTCCAGTAGATTTTCCAATGTTCAATGTTATCCTGATGGCGTCATCTGCGACTTTTTGGAGCGAGTAGCAGCGCACTTCAGACATTTTAAACAGCTCACACTTACATGTGGAAATTTGGATTATGATCCCTTTCACAGCCATGACTTTGAATTTATTCGGTATATCCTACCATTTAAAAAAAATAATAGCTAGCGTACAGCGTTCTTCTGACCTTTTCGGCGTTATTTTCGACCGTATGCTTGTGCGTCTAATTTTTGTTGAGTTTAAGCTCAAGGTAAGTATACTCATCGACAGTTTGCACAGGTTTTTTTTTGAATAAATAGATGAGATTCGACAGCTACATTGACATGAATGGCTCTGCATCTTTTTATTTTTCATTTTTATTTTCTATTTCTCAGCCCATAAATCAAGCTTTGAAAAATAATTTTTGAGAGAAAATGTAGAGATTGCTAAAATTTCCTGATCAATAGCAAATAACAGTCCCAGAATCTTTGGATGAGCCCATTTTTTTATATATCACGGAATTTTATTGATACGATAACAATAAATGAAATTTAGCGGTAAAAAAAACTAAAAAAATAGCAAAATTGGTGCTATGAATAAAAAAACTAATATTCTAATACTAATAAATTCCATTGCCGGTCTACCAGCTACGTACGTTAAAATAAAATCTGATCATTCTACCAACCGAAATATCCACCCAGACATTGCTTTAAGTAGGCTGGGTGACTGAAGCTAAAATCAGTTGTGGAATTAAGCTTGCAATAAAATTAAATTTGTTGAGATCATTGAGCTCCTATTCAGAGCCTAAATCTAACATGATTAATAAACTATATGCTCCTGACCAAATGTGGGTTTTTTTGACCTGGTTCACTTACAATGAGCTACTATTAGCTGAGATCCGCATTGCTGCCCAACGTTGGACTTGTGCACTGAGATTTTCACAGACTCGATTAGTTGTTATTAGACAAGTTAAATTACTTGTGTAATAAAAAAAAATTAAAAATGATTTATGACATTGGTTAAATATAGTAACAATGTATTTTATTGAAAATTTAGACAAGATAGTTTTTTTTTTTTTTTTCCAATTAATAAAAGTGTTTTATTGAAAAAACAGGGGTATTCATAAATCTAAGAGCATATTACTTTGGAAATTAGCTGAACTTAATTATTCCCAGGTAAAGATGTATTATTACTATCCTCAGAAATAATAGCTTGTGGAGGGGAACTGACCCCATCGAGACCGATAAACTGACCAGAAATATTATAATTGTGAAAATTATTTGGTAATACGTTGCTATTAATAATTGCTGGGTCAATGTTGTTCTGCGGATTCATTTGAAATGGAAAGTAGCCGATGTTTGGCATTATGTTTGGGTTTAGAAACATGTTAGGCGTTTGAAAACCTACTGGGAGAATTGATGGGTCAACGTGATTAATGGAGTTACCAAAGTTAAGCTGGTTGTGATGTGGATAAAACATTGGCTGTTGACTAAAATTAATGTTTTGGTTAAGACTGTTTATATCATCAGATTTTTCGGCATTGATACCATGGGCGATCGTACTTTTGCTTTCACTTGAAACTTCATGAGCAATAGGACCCTCGTGGTCGATGTTAATGTTGTTATTAGTGCATTGAGTGCTATTTAAGGGATGAGTAGTCTTGGCTGCAGAAGTGTCTCGATCTTTATTGTTTAATAAATCTTGATCAAACGGGGTTGAAGGAATGGGTGAGATATCATTACTTAAAGGCATAAATTGCATATCGGGTTGGATGTGGTTGGGGATATTATAAGGCATAAAATTTGGATTGTTGTGGTTGAAATTAAAAGCTTGGTCATTATTCATATGAAGGTACATCATCTGTTCATTTTGAAGCATAAATTGGTGTTGAGCAAGAATAGGGTCAATCATATGCTGGTCTTGGAAAATATTTGGAATAATAGCGCCAGGGATGTTCATATTATGGAGTGGATAAAAAGGCATTTGCATGTCTTGACCACCTAATTGAATGTCATACAAGTTTTGCTGTTTAGAATCTTCTAGGCCAATTTGGTAGTTTTCATCTTCTACTCCAAGTAGATTACTATTTACGCTAGAGACAGGATGAGACTGATTCTTTTTATCTCCAAAGCTATCAGCGTTAATGGAGTCAGTATCATTTTGAATAGGCTGTGATTTAGATTGCGAAAGGGAGATATTCTTTAGGGTTTCAGATATATTTTTAGTGATATCTTTACTTGAGCTTTTGCTGTCGCTGTTGATAACGTCTGGGACAGTTGTGGAATCTGAATTTAGTTTTTCAGAATTATCAGAGACAGAGTCGGGTAATTTTTTCTCACTTACAATTAATGAATCGGAATTTGTGTTTAATAAGAGTGATTTTGGTTCATTTGAGATATCATTTTTTTCATCAGTACTAAATTTATTTAGCTTTCTTGAGGAATCAGATTTATTGAGCGGACTTAATGAATCTTTGGATTGTTTTGAGGAAGATCGGTTAGAGTGCTTTTTGGATAGTGAATTTTTAGAGCCAGTATAATCAGTGCTGGTGGAGCGGAATTGGTTTTTCATAGGGTAGCTATTAGATTCAGCTTTGAAATCGTGTTTAGAATCAGTTCTGTTACCGATGGGATTTTCGCCTAGATCATTTTGAGTTTCGGAGTTTTTGCTGACCTCAGATCGGTTAGAGGAGTTTAGACTGGTAGATGTTTTTCCGACTGCCAAAGCCAAGAGCCATTCTGGAAGGTTGGACTGATTGGAGATTGGTTTTGGGGAATCAGTTTTAGAATTAGTGTCAATATTTTGTGCGAGAATTTTGGGAGTTGATTCAGAAGACTTTAAATATTCAGATTTTATTTCTGGATTATTAGATAGCTGTTGAATATTCTTTCTTAGTACAGATGTAGGAACTATTCCACGGAAGGCTTCGTTTATGGTTGATACTGATGTGAATTGAGCTTGAGATATAGGTGGTGGCGTTTTAATTTTTTTTGGGATGTCAGCAATACCTGTATTATTTGAATTGTCTGAATTAACAGTATTCATGAGACCAAAAAGTCTGTCAACCATAGAATTTGGTTGGGCTTGCTCAGTAAGATCTGAAGCTGTTTTTTCAGAATTATCAAGAGTATTCTTTGGGTTTTGGATCTGAAATATAAAGATTAAAGCGTTAAGTAAAGAGTGAATAATTTGTAATCTAGGGGAGAAGATGCTAGTAAAAAAAAAACCTTTGATCCAAACATTCTGAAAAGTTTATCGACATTTTCTCCAGAGCCGGATTGCTCAGGGTCACCATAGTTGGCGTTAGAAGTAACATCGGCAGATTGAGGGGCATTATTATCATTTGGAGTGATATTTTTGTCACCAAATAAGCTTAAAAATCTGGATTTTACAGAAGATTCTTCTTCATATGCGCTAAAATTATTAAAGCTTGAAGATAAATTTTGGTCTAATGGAGGTATTCCATTGGAAGAAAAATATCCAGATTCAATTGATTCAGATTGAAGACCAATTTCGTAGTCTAAAAAAAATAAAATCAATAGTTTTATGGAATTGGGTAAAATGTAATGGAATGTGATGAAGTGTATAGGGTTAAGGAGAAGGAATTACCATCGGGATATTGAGAAGGGTTGTAGTCCATCCATTCTGGGACGCTTTCATTGTTATAACTGCCAGACAGATCATCTTTGGCTTCATAGTAATCTAAAAATAAACAATAAGGGTTAATTAAGAGTGTTATACAAATACAGGTATGGATGTATTGGCTAAATGTAACTTGATAAATAAAGGAGAAAAGAGTTATGTTTAATAAGGAAAACACTACCTTTACTACTTTTAAGTTGTGAGGTCTTGAGCGGGGCACGTAGAGCGTTCTAAATAGATAGGAAATATGAGAAATGAATGGGGGTGGAAATGGTAAAGTTTATATACCTCATCTCTCCATAGACCTTCAGGTTTTTTCTGGAGTTGGCTTTGAAATTCTAAAAGGGAGAAAAATATTTGTTAATAAATATGCTTTCTGAGGGAGAAAGTGAGAGGGCGAAATAAGGTACCATTTCTAGCGCTTGCAGCTTTAGTTGCTTTGTAAATATGTTCAGATAGTTTATCCTGGCTATTTCGTTGAGTCTGGTCAGATGCTCTAGAAGAGGTTATAGAAAAAAAAAGTTAATAGTTGGGAGGAGAAAAAGTGTACAAGTTGAATAAAGAAAGGTACTTTTGAATAGGTAAGAGAACAACAGAGTTAGGGGGTTTGACTAAGGGGCTTGAGCGGAGAGAGCGCATAAAATCCAAAGAGTAGACAAAATTTTTTTTAAGGTCAGAGCTTTGTTTTTTTTCAGAGTATTGGTCTTTGTTTGAGCGGTTAGGATATCTCTGGATATTTCTATTAATCTTTTTTCCGTCCTGTTCAAGTTCAGGCTTTGTTTTATTGAAGCTAGAATTTTTGTAGGTATTTTTTGAAGAATAATTGTTTGAAGAGAAATCTCTGTCGTCGGTCTTTCTAGAGTTGCGGATAGGGCTAGTTGAATACTTGGGGGGTATTGAGCTGGAGGGGGGTAGAGAGGAAAGGGTTAATTTTGAGGCATGGCTAGGAGAGGCAAAGTTTCGAGAGATTTGGGGTCTTTTTTCGATGGAGTAGGTTCTAGGTTTTTGGTAACTTCTTCTTTCTTTTTTAGAAGAATCGGGGTATTTTGAGTCAAGAGGGTGATTACTAAAATTTTTGGCAGAATCAGAATCAAAAACATCTTTACCTTCTACTTTAGGCTTAGAGTCAGGAAAGTTCTTTGTTTCGTTTTTGCGGTAAGGATGTTTATAGTCGCGGTCAGTCATCTTGGGTAAATTGTTTACAGAGCCAGTACTCATTTGGATATCCTAACGAGAAAAGTCGGAATAAAGGGAAAGTTAATAAGTATAATAAGGAGGTATGAAAGGATTTGGGGGGGTAAGGATAAGTAAGGGGTAGGGACAAGTAGAGATGAGAGGGGAGCGGGGTTACCTGAGGGTTGGATAAAGCAGTGATAATCGGAATATTCTTAGAATTTGTTTATAAAGAGGGATGTAATATACTCTTATTTTTAGTTTATAAAGAAGCAGCGATAATGGGCAAAAGAGGATTTTAAAAAGGTCGTAATTAGACAGCAGAAGAAATGAATTTTTTTGGGGCGAAACAAATAAAAGCCATTGATATTTTATTTTAGGGCTGAGCATTTGTTACAAATATTAAATGCGGGCCTAAGGATTCACATCCCCTCTACGCCTGGGGCATATTTTCAGCGGCTATCAAAAAATGAGCGAATGCAGTTTTGGCGCTTTTTTAGCAATGCGCGGAAATAGCTGCCAGTAGCGATGATTTGGGCTGCCTAATACCAGTAGCGATAATTAATGCTGCCTACTATAACTAGCGATGATTTTGGCCGCTTGCTGTCAGTTGCAAAGCGCAGACTTACGCTTGGGCTTATTATTGTTGGTTTCTGTTTCTTGAAGGAGGGGCCTTGTCGTCAATTTGGCCCAACCAGCTGTTTGTTTCGCGTCCATTCACCCCCGAAGATCCACTCTATTGGCAGCTCCGATGTGAACCTATTAATGCGATCTTCTACTGGCCATAGCCATATAACCACCGCTATGTTATGCACCAATAAGAAGTGTTGGGATATTGCATTGTGATTGTTCAACTTCGTTGATGCTGATTATTGGTCACTATGCATAATGTTAATCAAAGCTAGAGCTGGATGGCTGCCTGTGGTTGGCCAGGAAGTCTGAGAATAGCAAATCTCATCTTTTAAAGGCTTTTTATGTAGCTGAATATGTTCCACTAATTAATCCACATTTCCATATCCACTTCACATTCACTTGGGGAATTCCACACGCCTACTGGTAACCATACGTATTTTCTCCCGGAAAAGTTGAGCAAACAAATCAAGAGACTCGTTTTTCTTCTGGTAAAAAATAGCCTTTTTCTACGCTCTGGTAAGCATTGCGTCATGTAATTTAAAGAATGAACTATGAATTCATGCGAGTATAGTTAATTATTCTGGCGCTAATGCGACTATGATACATACTTCAAGTAATTAGCCAGCTTCCTCCGTAAAATAATTTCCTCCCCAATATGCGCATTAAATAGCACATGCTCATTCTCTACCCTCTGTAGCTCAAATGATTCCAAATTCCGAATTCCGTTAATGCCAAAAATAGAAGCATAATAACCCCACTATATTGGCTTTAATACATTCACCCATTAAGCCAGATTTGGTAGCTTATTCCTGAAAATTCCATTTAGAGTCTCACATATTAGGATATCATTAACGTTTACTACTATCTATAAACATATCCTGAAAAACAATATTTACTTGTCATCTTTTTCCATTAATTTATTTCGCTTTAAAAGTATAATTTGCCAAAAAAAAAAAACTTTGATTTTTTACTTGGTATTGATCAAATACCAAATTTCATACAGTGTAATTCTTTGTGCATATTTGCACTCTTCTCGTAAAGAGTCTCTCATATAACTTTACAATTTAAATGAACATTTATGCCTTTTTTTTAAAAAATTAAACGCTATACCTGTATGGGTATAAACCTCATCCAAAATAATCATTTGCCATAATTGATTATACTATATAATTGATTCTTTTAGCCTTTCGGTTATGAGTGTTCATTTTTGTATAATTACAAACAATGTACTAACACGTTCGTTCTATAAAAAAAAAGAAACGAAAATAAAAAATCATATTTCCACTGTTTATCTAAGCCTCATAATGTCAAGGGAAATATCAAAAGCGTTACAATATTCCATAAATACCAATTTATCTCCGCTAATCTGAACTATAAAAAAAAAAAGAGTACTCTTATTCACGGCTAGGTTAATTCACACACCTACTAAAAATTCAGCATCGCAGGTTTTACTCTTACAGTTGCCAATCAACTTTTCATAAGACACTTTATAAATATTTAACGCTTAACCAAATCAAATAAAGAGGAAAACTTAATTATTAAGGAAGATAGAAAGGCAAAACACTGGATTTGAAGGAAAATTGTCTAGAGAATTAACTTGTATTGAAAAATAGTTAAATAAATAAATACTCGTCAGCTATTTTATTTACTGAATTAAACTAAGAAGTGGTTTTAGATGAATTTATGATTCATTTATTATAAAAAATAAAATTAGTTTGTTACATCGTTAGCTTTTTTCATGCGCTCATTATACATCTTTTTCATAGAGAAATAATCTTTATGTAGTCCGCATTCGGTCTTATCCGACCCCTGCCACCTTCCACTACGTTCATCGCCATCCTCTCCAACAGGTGAGGTTGAGTGGTAATCGCCTATCGACTTGTACCCTTTATCCAAAAGCTTGTTGTAAGGAACGTTGAATGCTTTCAGGTACGACTTGACCTTTTGGTATGTCCATTCTTTTGATACCAGCGGGTTAAGTTTAACGACCTGTTTCGATCCGGCTTCTTCGTTCGCAGGAATTACTTGAAGTACTGGCAAAGCCTCCCTCTCTCCCTTTTGCGACCTTCTACGGCCAGTGATCACTAAACCAGGGCTTAATTCTTTGTAAGCTCGTTGGCCGGGTTCTGCCTTCACCAAATAATCATAAACGTCGCTGTCTTCAGCCCATAAATTATCGCCATACTTTTCTATAAACTCTTCTCGCGTCTTAGCTCCTGATGGGTAGAAAGTGTGCAGAACAATACCGTACTTACTCACTATCTCGTTGCTCAGTTCAATCGTTTCGTCAAAATTAAACAAAGTGTCAATAAATATAAGAGGAACCTTTGCCCCAATCCCGCTAAGCATATCCAATATCACATTACCTAAAAAGCAAAACCAAGAAATTTTAATATTTTTAAATCATATATACGCCAAAGTCAAGTAGCTAGTTGAAATTTATTTATTGTCTATACAATATCCATAAATACTTATAATTACCTGACGGTCCAAATGCAGTTTCCTGATACACTTTTTCAAAATTTGTTGTTGCCCACTTAAGGATCTCAACAGCTTCAAGCTTTTCTAGCTCAGAGTTAAGTTTGGCCAAAGCATCCTCGCTTATTACAAGATTATTTTCGCTATCGAATTCAAGATTATACGATACTGCCATTTTAAAGTTATTCGAACAAATAAAGTTTTTAATTCTAGTAATACTTTTTCTTTTTATAAAATTTACTTGTCGATTGATATTGATTTAGTTATGCTATATATAACATTAAGCTTTCTCAAAGCAAACATTATTAAAAAATAAAATTACTATTTTCGAAGCTTCTTAATATTTCTTTGGTTAAAATCGAACCAAGTAAAATTCATGAACTACATAATTTTTGCGTAAAATTGCGAATATTCACCATTTTCAACCAATAAATACTTTATAAATCTAAACAATTTTATGAGCAGGCTCGCTGCCCATTTTCTGATTAATAATAGGGTAATTCATTATAAAAACTAATCATCGCTAGAAAAAAAGACTAAAAAAAAAATCCACCCGCTCCGGCCCCACACAATTTACTTATCCAAGGTTAGAACAAAGTAGTGTATTGTGCGCCTTTATACAATATTAGCCATAAAATTTTTTTTTGCAAACATAATTTTTTTCAGAAAATTTGAATCTCGCTTGTAAACACAAATCCAAAGTCTGTGCACTTGAAACACAACTTTTTTTTATTTTTATTTTACATTGCTAGCTTTTTTAAGTATTTATAATCATTTTTATGGTAACAGCTTTTATAACTACTCTTCAACGCACAAGAGCAAATAAAAACGCGACTTTAAATTTTTCTCATGCTTATTAGTTCCCAATAATTAAATTTGCAATTTCTCAAAAACTCAGTAAGTATTAATCAAGTTGGGGAAATATTGGCCATTGATTTCAAATTGCAATCTGAGTTTAAAAAAAAAAAGCTCTAAAGCATTTAAAAGTTTATTTATGTGGACGGATATGAAACTACAGATCAGATTCAAGCAGACCTTAATTACTGCCACCATATTTTTTCTCAACACGTAAACAAAAATGGTATGTCCGCAGTTAAACTTCATGATGAAAATTTAATTATTTTTATTATTCTTAATTGATGCGTTTGAAGCTGGATAAAAAAAAAAATAACAAATATGTCCTCCATACTCGTTTCGATTTAGCCAACTTGATTATTAAATCCAATTTTGCCACTATCTTATTTGTCAGATTCTTAGGAAGAGAGGAGTATAATTTTCATAGGAATTCAATTTATTAATAAGCATTTTCGCATTTTTGTTGGAAAAAAGCTATTTAATCCATTAGATAGAGTATTCTAAATGGATTTGGTAAAAAAATAAAATCTAAAGAGTAGCAAAAATTTAATAGCAACAGCTGCACATCTCAAAAGGATTTTACATGTGGGACATTCTTATGATAGACGGAACTTTTTTTCTTGGAAATTTTATTTGCTTTATATGAATTAGGTCAATCTATTGGTTGTACCAGGTAATCCAATTGATATTAATTTCAAATATGATTTAAAAGCGACAGTAATGTTTCTAAGCATGGAATTTTATACATGAAAAGCTCCGCACGTCGAAATAATCTCCAATAAATATTGGTATTTCTACCAACGTGAAGTTTGATCGATTATCTATCAAGTATAAAATGCTATTTTATGTACAGGGCGGCAGCTAAGCCAATGGTGTGTAATGACGCATTAGTGTGATATGTTTTCTTAACCCCTCGAAAATATATTTTTTGGTGCAACTTGAAATAGTTTTAGCAGAAACACTGAGAATCGCTGTTTACAAAAAAGATTAACATTTTTTGTTTAGTAATCGAGTTTGGGAAAATATATTTATTTTCGCAGTCAGGAATTAGAATTATCCTAACCTTATTATTAATTTTTTTTATCATGGTTATAAAACGTTAAAATTTTTAGCTATAATTTCCGAACAGAATTCGGGACTGTTGCTTCGCCGACTCGATTTTTCATCGCAAACGGGTTATTCGTTCGAAATGTGGAACTATTCCTATTAGAATTTCCCCAATCGTCATTTTTAGCTTTATTTTTAAGCCTTTCCCGTCCAACGCTCATAAAAAAATTAATTAATTTATTCGTTTATGATTTATAAGCAAATTTATTATTTGTTACTTTAATTACTTGTACCAATTATTAATCGGGTCTCCGAATTAATTTGTTAATAATGTACGCTGTTGGCTATATTTGGTTGAACAAAAGTACCCTACTACCTGTGAAAGGGTTAACTTATGGTTGATAATAATGTCAGATGAGTTGAAATATACAGCTAATAAATTTGTCTAGATGGAAATATCAAATAGGATTGCAAAGATAATTTGTTACACTACTCATTAAAAATTCTAAAATGGACAAAAATGTAAAGTATTAATTTCAGTTCTGGGTGTAGCTCGGTTAAAAGAGCAAGTTATATTAAGTGAAAGGATTTCTAATTTTTAGCATTTGAATTACTAATTATATGCGATTTTAATTTAATCTCGGAGAAGACATTTTTATTACAGTAACTAAAGTTACATAAGAGTATAAACGATTTAAGAATTTATCCATGGCATGCTAACTATTCGATTTTTTCACAATATTATTATTAGAGAAAACATTAAAACCAAATTAAAAAAAACGAAAAGGAGAAAATCTAGAGAAGAATATATCACCTATCCTTTTGCAAAGATGCTATACTAATCTGGATGGACTGGTTTGTTAATTCGGCGATAGAACGAAATCTTCATAAAACTAGACCCACTAATACCAACAGAATTTACTTTTAATAGTATCATTGGCTGATTATTAAACCCCGTTTGTTCAGTGAATGTACTTTTTAGAGTGCTCGAGTTTGTCGAAACTATTGAGCCTAGAACTAGAAGTGCTCGCATTAGACTGGACCGAAAAAAAAATCAAGTTTACTAAATTTGGTACACTTCATCCTGTAGTAGGAAATTTTATTATAAAATCAATAACAATCTCAATAATCCGTGCCAATTTTCACAGAAAAAAAATTTTTTTGACACTGCTTTTCATACCCCCAAAGTAAATAAGTAGGTTTATAGACGCTGATTACTATTCATTTAATTGCGCACTTAGGGGAGGTTTTTTTTTGGCAGATTCGAAATGAAACCTGCCATTCCAAGTAAGGGTCTACCTAATTGTAAAATATGTGTATTAAGGACACAATTAAGCTATAAATAAAATAATAAACAGCCTGTGTGTGTGTGTTTAGGCCACAATAAATACTCCACAAAAAGCTTACTAAGAGCATCTGAAGTAATTTGCTACTAACTATTAAAGCTCAAACCCAGATTTGCACCTCTTATTTTTGCTGCGAGGGAATTTAAAAATATTATTGGCTCTAGCTGCCATCTAGTTATTAATACCCAAACTTGTGCTATTTTAAACATACAAGCATATTATTGGCAAAATTAATTTTCTTTGGAATCCAATCAATTGACTGCTATAGAATGGCTCGCTTTTTTACTTGACCAAATCTAACTCAAATGTGCTAAATCAGTAACTAATATTGCTGAATAATGGCGCAATGGATTCGCTCATTTTCGTAATGAAACAGAGTATTTTCGCACTTGCCCACATTATTGGCACTAAACAGATATTTGAATGGTCTCCGTACTTTTATGTATGCAACCAAAACCTCCCAAGCTATGGGTCTATTTGCAATTTATTATATTTCTGCCATTAAGGCAAATCTAATGGCACGCGCTAATATCTTCAATTAAGCACTCTGAAACTTTATCTGCAATTTAACTTTGATTTTTAATTGCTATTAGTAATTCCACTAATTCTCTTTTAATACGTGATTCATACAGACAAGAAAGCTAGTTTCTACATTTAACAATAATATCAATTGAATATTCTATACAAATAAGTTCACTATCCCATTCAAGGTCCCTTTTTATATAAACTAATAGTTACCCACCATTTTATTTGTAGTTTCTGCACTAAATATTTAGAATATAATACGAAATATTGTTTTATCATTAATAAAATCTATCTCATACTAAAAGACTACTTCCAATAATGAGTATTGACTCTAATTCGTTTTCCTCCTTTTCTGCTCTTGGCCTTTCGGCCATCAACGCCAGCGATATCGTTATTATAGAAGACATATCGGTTTTCAGTGATACAATCAGCACCATTGAACTCAAAGCCCAAACCAATTCTGCCCCAGCTTTAATAAAAGTTGAGCCTTACAGCGACTTGTCAAAAATTGTTGAAAAAGTTATTGATTCGCTAAAATCTAATACTAATATTTCTATCTTTGTAAGCTCAAGTATAATATTGCAGCTATTACCGCTATTTAGCAGATTGTTCCACCCTTCTAATACCCACAAAGATACAGACCCAAACATCTCCATATCTTTGAACGTTAGCATTGGTTCTACTGGCTCTGAATCCATAACCTCTTCTAATGTATTCGCTTTTTCGGATCTAAACTGCCCTATTATATCCTCATCATCACCCCAAGAATGCTACGATAACTTGCAAATATCAACTGCTGCTTCCCATATCCTACGCACCCCAGTAATCAACTACTTCGACTCTGATTTTCTCAAAAATCAAGCTATATCTAATATAAACACTAGCGAAAATGTATCATCAATTACTACCAATTATCTAGAGAAATACAACAAAATAATCGAGTCTATTGAACCAGAGGCTGATGCTATGGAAGTCGATGGCCAACCTGAAGATAATGAGCAATCTAACAAAGTTACACTTACTACTTCAGAAGCTTTGAACCTAGTCTTTGAATCAACTGTGTCTCAAAACAAAAGCGTTACTTACACTGGCCCTGCTTCTCCAAAGAACGTTTTCGTCTCTATTTCTGATTATAAAATCAGCAAATTAGTCGGTGATGCTAACTCTGGTTACTTGACAATCAATACTTATCGTCCTTTCCCTGCTGAATCGATTGCTTCAGCTTTACCAAAATCTACTGAAAATCTTATTTTGTTAGAACAAATTGATAACCCTGCTCGTTTATGGGGTAACCTAGTTTTCGATTTTACTCTATTGACACAAACTAAGGAATTCTCTTCCGGTAGAACCACTAGACCTTCATTGATTGATGTGCAATCGAAATCATCTATACCACTTACTCTTTCAAACCCACAACACTTCAACAAATTGATTTCGAAAATCGAGACTATTAATTCATCACAAATAATCAGTTTGGATGATATTTTGGAATTAAAACCAAGCTCAAATGTTTCTGACAAGTCTACATCATCAAAAAAACCAGATGATAGACTTTCTGAAATAGAAATTTCTTCAAGGCTCCCATACCAGCAAATTCTACATACCGCATTCGAAAGTAGACTCAATATTGTTAACAGCTCTGACCCTAAAACCATTTGGGGCGATTCCAGTTATATTGAAACAAACCCAGAGTATGGATTCGGTATCGTATTATCTGATGAACAAAAACGCCAAACTCTTTACAAGTCAGTTCTCGATTATCTCGCAGAAAAGCCATCTGAAACCGACTCTGAATTACGCGAAATTCTGCACAAGTGGGTAAACTCATACAACTCAAACTTCAACTCAAATCAGCTGTTCCAGGATAATATTTCCAACCTCATAAGTAATGAGATATCTGCCTCTGGAGATCGTCCAAGCCTTAACGCAATTTCTTCTCTTTCAGAATATTTGGATCGTCACTCCAACTGGATTATTGGTTCCGACGAGTGGGCTGTTGATATCGGCAATAGTGGTGTTCATCACGTAATTTCTTCAAATTTGAATATCAATATGCTGGTTATCGATACTTCCGATTATTCTGAGGACAGCGACTCCTCCATTAGTGCAAATAAAATCCTTCAAAAAAAAGATGTTGGTTTATATGCAATGAACTATGGTGGTGCTTATGTAGCCTCAGTCTCTGCCTACTCCTCATACACACAATCTCTAACTGCACTCATTGAAGCCGATGCTTTCCCTGGACCCTCTGTTGTTATCGCTCACTTGCCGCACTCCAACAAGAAGCTTATCAGCCCAAGCTACTCATCCATCGAAACAATGAGATTGTCTAAATTGGCTGTTGATTCAGGAAAATGGCCACTGTACCGCTATAAACCCAGCGATAACAATGACTCCTCTTTTGTATTAGACTCCAGTAAGCTTAAAAACGAGATTCAGAAGTTTTTAGATAGAAATAATACTCTTTCTATCATATCCCAATCTACTCCAAAATTTTATTCTGGTGTAGAAGAATCTTTGGAATCACAGAAAGCTAAAAAGGCCGCCCAAGCTGCCAAAGAAGATCTGGAGAGATTGATGGCAGGACTACAAGGCCCATCCATTACTGTTTTATACGCATCTGACGCACACAATGCTGAAGAAGTAGCTCGAAGAGTACATAGAGGAGCAAGACTTAGAAACTTGAACTCTGAGATCTCCGTACTAGACGATTTCGACTTTGACGAGCTTGAGTTTAAGACTACCATTATCTTTATTGTATCGACAGCCGGTCAAGGAGAATTTCCATCAAATGGCCGCAATTTCTGGAAATCTCTAGGTGTAGCAAGCGTTAACTTGAGCAACTTGAAGTACTCTGTATTTGGTTTAGGTGACAGTCACTACTGGCCTCGTGAAGAAGATAGAATATTCTTCAATAAACCAGCAAAAGATCTTGATAAAAGATTAGCAGAACTTAGTGCAATCAGATTAACTGATTTAGGATTAGGTGATGACCAAGACCCTGAAGGCTGGGAGTCTGGGTACGAAAAATGGGTACCTGGCTTGTGGTCGTCATTAGGATTGGACATTGATATTGACAGCAATGTTGTATTTGATGATGAACCTCCAAAAATATCCGACGAAGATAACAAAATAAACAGTAATTATCTTAGAGGTAACATCGTATCTGAGCTCGAAGATTCCTCAAAGGGGGATGTTGACGAATTCACTGGAAAATTACTGAAATTCCATGGAACATATGGTCAAGATGATCGTGATATACGTCCTAGCAGAATTGATGCTGGTTTAAGCCCTGCATACTCCTTCATGATAAGAGTAAGACTTCCAGGTGGTAGAACTACCACCGAACAATGGTTGGCTATGGACGACCTTTCCACCAAATATGGAAACGAAACTATGAAGATCACTACAAGACAAACTTTCCAGCTTCACGGTGTTCTAAAATCTAACCTCAGAACTACAATCAATCTAATAAATAAATCTCTTTTGGATACAATTGCTGCTTGTGGTGACGTAAACAGAAACGTAGTCGCTTCTGCAAATCCTTTACAACAACATCTCAGAAAGGAAGTTTTTGAAACTGCAAAATTAATATCTGATGAACTTTTGCCTAAATCAAGTGCTTTCCACGAAATCTGGGTTGCAGATAAAATGGTTGCTGGTCAAGCTGTCCAAGACTTTGAGCCTATTTATGGAAAAGCATACCTGCCAAGAAAATTCAAAATTGCTATTGCCATTCCTCCAGAAAACGATGTAGATGTATTCGCTTATGATCTAGGTCTAATTGCTATTCTCGACGAAAATGAAAATATTACTGGTTACAACGTTGCAATTGGTGGTGGTATGGGAATGACACACAATAACAAAAAGACTTACCCTAGAGTCGCCACTGTTATTGGTTATATAACTAAAGACCAGGTTGTCGATGTGTGCAAAGCAATAGTCTGCGTTCAAAGGGACTTTGGAGACAGAAAGAACAGAAAGCATGCGCGTATGAAGTACACTGTTGATGATCACGGTGTAGAATGGTTCAAAAATCAAATTGAGACAGTTTCTGGACTCACTTTTGAAGAAATTAGACCATACAAATTTAATAGAAATGGCGATCGTTACGGATGGGTCGATTCTACTCCAGGATTTAAAAACTACACTATGTTCATTCAAAATGGAAGAGTTGCCGATATTCCAGGATATCAACTCAAATCTGCCCTTAGAACTATTGCTAAAGCTCACAAAGGATTTTTCCAGCTTACATGTAACTCTCATTTGATTATAGCAGACGTTCCTGACTCTGAAGTTGATCAAATGGATGCCCTTCTTAGAAAACTAAACGTGCATAATAAAAGCCACTCCGCAATGCGCTTAAACTCCATGGCGTGTACCTCTTTACCAACTTGCGGTCTTGCTATGGCTGAATCTGAAAGATATTTGCCATCGCTCGTCAGTCTTATTGAGAATGTCTTGGACGAATCTGGCCTCCGTAATGATGCTATTGTTATCAGAATGACTGGCTGTCCAAACGGATGTGCTAGACCATACATTGCAGAAATTGCGCTTGTAGGAAAAGCCCCTGGTACATATAATTTATACCTCGGCGGTGCATTCGACGGATCTAGACTTAATAAGATTTATAAAGAATCTGTCAACGAAGAACAAATTTTACACGCACTAAAACCTATAATTAAGAATTATGCTCTTGATAGACTTGATGGCGAATCTTTCGGTGATTATGTCATAAGAGCTGGAGTTGTAAAGGAAACTTTCCAAGGTCTTGACTTCCACGATTAAATTACAACATTAAGCAAATATATGTTTTATGAGCATGAACCCCTATAAACTTATCCATTAATTATTATATCATAAATAAATAAATTTTCATTAAAATTCAACCCCCTTTAAACTATAGTTTGATTTATAACTATAATCAATTAATGCGATAATATCTATAATGCTTAGATTTTATCCCAGCTTATTATCTAGTTAATGCATTTATATATATTTATTTATCGTGATTTTATTTAACATAATTAAGAAGTACCCAAGAAACTAATAAAATATATAAACTAGCGCTCTCTTAAGAGATTTTATCTTGGGTGAGCCAATAGGTTGAGACAATCCATAAACATTTAATTTCTTATCTACTATTCACTCGTCTCTCTCTCTCTCTCTCTCTCTTAGAAAAGTTTTTCTTGGGCGAGCCAATAGGATTAGAGAATCTATAAAATTTTATTTCTTATCTACTATTCACTTTTTTTACGCCCTTACTAAATAAAATTGACTATAACCATCGAACACGTAGTCTATCGACTTTAACTTATTAATACAACTTTGTTGACCTAGCCAAGAGCTACATTTTGGTACAAGTTTGGTCTCTTTAAACAAAGTTTAACTTTTGCAATTAAATTGTAAAGTGCCCAAGTTTGGTGCACGGTTTTAATTAGCCAAATCGAAAAAAAAATCACGCAAATCGCCGAATTTAACGAATTTGATTATTTCGACTAATTTGCGAGATTAAAAAAAGCCTACACAAAAAAAAAATACAAAAAAACAAAGCACAAAAAAAAAAAAAAGCTTTACCTACCACTATGACCAACGAAAAGCCTATTAAACGTGCTAGAAACACGTTTA
>LSSN01001907.1:0-21673 GCA_001970855.1 Smittium culicis
GCTGGGCTCGTCAGTTTCACTGTCGAAGTCCATGATTTCAATGTCGACAGGGAGTAGATCTTGAGCTCCAGGAGTCTTCGAATCATTAGGTGGCCAGGTAGGAGAGCGATTGACATTGCTTGAGCTTTCCCAATAAAGCTCGCTAGAATTCTCAATTTCGTCTGGCCAGCATTCAGAATTTTGCAGGCCTCGCGTCGAAGATCCCGTATCTTGGTTTTCGGAACCTTCAGCGTCATGTCCTGGGTGTTTATTACCATCCCCAGATGTATAGTTAGATTGTTATGGGGACGTAGACGATTTCTCGTCGTTTATCTTGAATCAAAGCTCCCGGAGCTTGGAGTATATCCTGTGTGTGATTTTCGCACACGCCTCTTTGGATTCTGCCATGATTAGTAGGTCGTCCAAATATGCTGAGATTCGCATTCCTTGGGACCTGGCCCATTGTAAGACTGGGCGAAGAATCTTGGTGAAAACCAACGGGCTCAGTGATAGCCCGAATGGTAGGACCCGAAACTGGAAACAGCGGCCATTCCAATGAAAGCGTAGGTACTTCCGACACTGCTTGAATACCAGGATATGCATGAATGCATCCTGTAGGTCGAGGGATGTCAAATAATCTTTTCTGCGGACCATGCGGCAGATGGAAGACAGGGTCTCCATCTTGAAGTTCTGCTCCTCCACATGTTGGTTGGGCTTGCGGAGGTCTAAGACTGGTCTGAGGCCTCCAGTCTTTTTCGGGATCGTGAACAGCTGGCTGTAGAAGCCTGGATCCTTCGGCCGAATTTTCGTATCGGACGACCTCGATCCCGGAGCGGGAGAGTGGGGGTTCTTGAAGGGGATTCTGAATCCCCTCTCTACTATGTTCCGAACCCATCGGTTGTCCGTTAGTCTGGACCATGCCGATTTGAACATAGCAAGGCGTCCCCCTACTGGGGGGCTGTTTTGGGTCTCTACTGAGACCCCCTCCCGCGGCCGCGACCCCTTCCGCGAAAACTTGATTGGCGGTCGGCGGTCCTGTTGCTTGGATTGGCTTCAGCGGTAGTTTCAGCGTTGGTGCTCTGCGCCGTAGCAGTGTTGCTGCTGATCGAATTCTTGTTGTTCGAGCTCTGCTGACGCTTCGCTGCTGGTTTCTTGGCAATTAGGGAGTCCAACGCCTCTTGATCCATCAGTGGTTTGGTATCTGGTTCGACGAGCTGTGTAGGTTTGCCTGGAAGTTCGAGCCCCTTATGTAGGTTATCTAACCTAGCTTGGGTTACTGTAGCGGCTACGTCCGATAGTAGGGCTCTCATAGTGCTCGCAAACATGACCTCGGGATCCTCAGAGGTGTCGAGTCCAGGGTTGTCCTGGATTCTTCGGTGGACAAAGTAGTCAATAGGTCTTGTTGCTTGAGCAAGAGCTACTTGAATTCCATATAGGGCTGTGTCAGCCTTCTTCACTGCAGTCGATGCTGAGTCGTTCAGTGGGGGAGGGTTGTAGTTCATAGAACTAGTCCTCGGGCAAGAATGTATTGCAATCTTGCGTTCTTCTTCTGTTAGCGGCGAGCGGAAGAAGTCTTCTCCAATCGATGGGAAAGCCTCAGTGAGTTCTGGGTAAGCTGTCAAGTCTGTCACTGGGATTCTGGTAATGAAGTGTGGATCCTCTGGTTCCTGGTTTCTATCGTTTTTGCGCAGGAGTTGTTGTACCAGTTCGGTCAACACCTTTACTTGATCTTGGCTTGCTGGAGCTTGAATTTCAGCTATTTGTTCCATCGTTTAATTTTTGAAGGGAGATAAAATTTTAAATATTCTTAAGTATAAAAATTTAGTTTGAAAATCTTTATGCTGGTAGAGTACCTTTGCGAAAGAAAAGATGATAAGGATATCACTACTGCGTACTTTACAGTTTATACCATAAAATTTTTTTTTAGTTCATTTTATTTACTTTAATTTTATTGGCTTTAGATTTTCGTTTTAGTTTTATCCAATAAGATGATAACACTTAATATGTCTCCTCTCTGATGTATAATGTATTTAAATTCTGCTAGATAATGGTATCGATTATATAGCAACTACAACGAATAGATTTATTGCATTTATATTAAATGTAAAAAAAAAATTCAAAGCAAAAAAGTCGAAAATCTGGAGATAATATCGCGTGTAATTTTTTAATTTTGTGGAATTAGAAATTCATTGGAAACCATAAATTAAAAATATTATTTGCTAGAAAATAAAAGTTAGCCAATAGCTTTATATATTTCGGAGTATATTGTTTTAATATGGGATACAAATTGAGGATAATGTACAGAGATAATTGGCCTATTTGAGCATAAAAGGGTATTATATTTAGAGATTTTCCCAAAAGTAAAAAAAAATTTCAGCAAATAGATTGTATGTACAAAATTATAATCGATAGCTTAAAATGCAGACTTTTATACTGAATTATGGACTATTTCAGATTTGAGGCTGAGATTGTAAGAAATCTTTTGCGTAGGCCAGACGATATTTAGATACCTATAAGGTAGAAGTAAGAAATCACAGAAAGTTTATTAAAGCTTTCGAAATGAGGCGAATAGAAGATCTGCCCGATGTGTTATTAAACAGGATATTCGAGTTTACCGATATTAAAACTGCGCTGCGAATATCCAATACATGCCATGGATTATACAATCAGCTACAAATAGCTAGCTGCTGGAGGATAGTCGATCTATCTTCTTATTCAGGAAAAATGAGCTCGGAGCAATTACTGAGGCTGATTGAAAAAATAGGAAAGGGATTAATGGAGCTTAACGTTTCGGGGCATTCAAAACTAACTCCAGAGGTGTTTATATCAATTGCTAAAAATTGTCCAAAAATACAAAGACTAGTGGCTAAAAACTGCCCCAACATCACTAAAAGCAACTTACAGCTGATGCTAGGCGATTTAAAACTACATAACAGTGAAGAATTTAAACAAGAGCACGAAAACAACATTATTGCAAGAAATCATTTTAAAGAGAGAGGGCACAAGTTAATACAAGAGAAAAACGGGTTCAATTCGAGTTTAAAAGAACTGGAGATATCGAGCAACGAACCTATTAATTCCGAGTTTTTAAAATTCGTGGACCTTGTTTTCCCGTACATTTATAAGCTAGTTATAACTAACTGCATCGTTTCAATTGAAAGCTTCACTAAGCCAGCCTTTATACAGTTACATGATTTAGACTTAAGTAACTGTAAAGTAACTGATCAAGACGTAAAGAACATGATCGAGAATAGTAGGTTCCTCAGTAGGCTTATTCTTTCAAATTGCTACAAGCTGAGTGATTTGACGTTGGTTGAGGTATCTAACTATTTGGAAGATTTACAAGAGTTGAACATGTCATCATGCGACTTGACAACTGCAGGTGTATTACTTCTCAAAAACAACAAAAAGCTGAAATACTTGAACGTAAGAAACTCGAGAGCTATTAGTCTGAATTGCTTAGATTTTCTTGCAACAAAAATCCCTCTTCTACGAGCATTAGATCCACTTGGTCAATGGCGTTTTTGGCCAAAAAACGGTTGTTAAATATACAAAGATCAATTTTGTAGCATATTAATCACCAAGTCTATTACATAGTTATATAATATAATATCTTTCTTTTTAAAGTTATTTAGAACAATAACCTTATATCAAGTTCGAAACAATAAGCAATAGTGATCTTTGACCTTTATTGACTAATGAATTTTGTTAAATATAAAGTTTTTCGATAACAATTTACAGATAAATCGACGATATAAAATACTAGTAGAAATTATTTAAACTTGAAAATCTTCCCAGATTATAGAAGGTTAAAGAGTTAAGGGCTTGTGTATTTCTTGGCCACTAATAAATTAAAAAGCATGGTTAAACTAAAGTTTGGCGATATAAATAAATAAATAAATAAATAAACTCTTTGAGACAAAATAAATAAATAAAAATTATCTTACAAAAATAAACTAGGCGCCTTCCAAGGAATCTTGAAATAAAGGGAACAATAAAAAATACAGTGAGAGTAGCAAGTTGAGTTAACTCTTTAGTGAGCTCTTCATGAAGTGCGTCGTCCTCTTCTTCGTCACTAGAAGTTTCCTCGTCACTAGACTCGTGCTTCTGTTTATCTCCAACTTGTAAAGATGTGTCGTCACTGCTGCTGTCAGTGAGGTAATTTTCGTTATCTACAGAATCAAATAGGAATTGAGGTTAGATAAATTCTGTAAATATAAGGGCAGTGAATTGGATAAAGTATTTACTTGAGATTAGTCTAGAAAAGAAAAAAAAATTAGAATAAATATAAATATAAATTTAATAAGAAATAGAGCAACCATCGAGTTCTGCCAAGGGGTCTTCCGGGAGTGGGTTTGGTTGAATGGTGTTGAACAAGATATATCCACGACTATCAGTTTGAAACATGATTCGATATGGGGAAATTTTAAAGATGAGTAAAAGGTTTAATGGCTTTACAGAAAGAAGATATGTGACAGTATTATATGGTAGACTTTTGTTCAAAATAATTATTTTAAACTCATGCGAATGAAATATGAATAGAAGTTATTGAGTATCGACTTTGAGCAAGTTTTTGAAAAAAAATCAAATATGAAAATGGGGTTATTCTATAAAATTATATCAATTAATTCGTTTATATATGAGAGTAGACATTTGTAGCCCTTAAAAAAAATAAGCTCAATAAAATAAAAGAAATCGCTAAATGATTTATGGCTTTCAAGCTAAGAAATCATAAAAAAGATTTCCAGCCTTAAAGGCTCTGAGCATTTTTGCTAATTTTCTTGGCTGTAAAGTTTATGAAAAATCCAAAAATTAAACTTTCTTTTATTTTTTTACTGCAAAGCTATAACCAAAATCTACCAACTAATTGGCTAATCACATTTAATTGCATCCAACCCAATGATTATCGGTGTACAGTATCATGAATTGCTGATATCCAATAGCTAATAGAATTCAGATATATAAAATTTATTATACCAATAAAATACGCTTATAAAAAATTCCATGAGTATCTAAATATGATTGGACTCAAAAAATGTCAGCTGCCAATAGTATACTAAGTTAAATGTACTAAGAGTAAAAACAAACCAGAATTTACGCTATAGAGAGCTTTTGTTTACTTTTTCGTACAATACTTTTCACTATAATCGAATTCTTATTAGGCCTAAATCCCTCCAAAATCAACATTATATTCAAGCTTTCCTCTTCTTTCCAAAAGCAAAGTTATTTTCAAGCATCCCTCTTCTTTCCAAAATCAAGAGTGCTGCCTGTCTGCTTTTAGCTTAATCAATTCCACTTTTGGCCTAAATAATTTCAATTTTAGCCAATTTATTTTTAAAATTTATATTTATACCTTAATTCTTTTTTTTATTTTTTCTATTTTTTTCAATACTCATTACCCTCCATACTTCAAATTTTACCTCGCTAGTCTTCTCCAAAAAATCTTTGTAAATATATCTTTATATACCACATTTATCCTGACAAATATCCCTTCTTGAGTACATATTCTCCTGTTTAATTCCAATATGAATCCCAATTCTCACTTACAATACGATAATTTATCTAAATCATACTCTGATGAGGAATCCCAATCTCTAAAATACTTACCCAAATATTACGAATCTTCCTTTCGTGAGCGACGCCGCAGGGTACCTCCCACCGAAAGACATTTAGATAAAATTACCTCAACCTTTCCAAAGAATATCGACCCCCCACTTCCTTCCTCGATTTCTCCCCCAAACATTCTTTCTATACAATTACAAGAAATTGTTCTAATTCAAGATCTTTTTAACGTTTTACTGGTAAAATTCTTTTTTTTTATTACGATTCCTTATATATAGTTATTAATATTGGTTTTTATTTTTACTCTTCAAATTATTCTTCAATTTCCACCATTTATCATTTTATAATTCTTTTTTTACACTTTACTAAAATCCCTTTTTATAATCTAAACCCTTTCTTACCTTATTTTTTTAAATAGGGCTTTCAAGGAAACTACATTTTGATAAAGAAAAATTCAAGCAAAAGATCTAATTTTTTCAAACCAACCACCCAATATATTACAAGAATTCAACCCGGTTTTGATAACTCTCTTTTCGAATTAGCACTTAAAATTTCTCAAATTGCTATCAACTACATGGAATTATCCGATTTTATCAACCTATACTCTTCTCCACATGCCGGACAGGTTAACCAAGCTTTGTCCGCCGCATTAAAACATTTCGAGATGGAATATATTAACCACATTATCGAAACTGAAGTTCAGTTCCATTTATCAACCATTTATAACCCATTCACTCTTTTACGCCTCTCTGTACTACTCTCTTCTTACGCATCTATCATGCTCCGCTTGTCTTCCTTGGTCTTTTCTTTTTATAAGCAATCTTATTCTATAGAGCTAAAAAATAGCCTAAGAGACCAAGAATTAGGCCTAGCTACTTCCGCTGATCCTAATTCCCATTCCCTTTTAGATGACTTTTCAAGCTCTTCTTCTGCCCATGATTCTGGATCTAGCTCTTCTTCCGGCTCTGAATATTATTCTGACGACTCGATCTCCTCTTCATCTACAAACTCAAATAACTCTATTTCAGACTCATATTTACAATCAAATAAACGCCGCAAAAGCAAAAAATCTTCGCATAAAAAAAGAATGTCTGCTTTTTTATCTTCAATTCAAAAAATAAATATACGTGGCGGCGCTACCCTTAATGTAATTGCCAATGAAATGAAAAATTCTAGTGGTGACCAGATTTCTTCTGACCTATACTCATATATCTTATCTAGCGCTGCCGAGCCTTTCTTATCACTACTAAGACAATGGCTTCATTTTGGATCTGTCAATTCTAATATAGCTGTTGAATCTGACCATAAAGAGTTTATGATTAGTCGCTCAGAAGGTCAGTCAACCGCAGTTGTTGCTGGTTCAGATGAGTTTGTTGTTATAACCAACCCTTCTTATTCTAGCAAATCTTCAAGTATAATCAGTTTTACTTTAAACGAATATCTTACCCCTGAATTCTTACGATCTTTTAGCAGAAAGATTCTTCTAACCGGAAAATATATTAATGTTGTAAGAGAATGCTCTATAGAACCTTATGATAATAGCTCACCATCTTCGACTGGCGTTTCATTTCTAGATACCAAACCAATGTTCCCAGACTCCAATGACCTCATGAAAGCTATAAATGGAAACCTATTATATAAAGAAATTGATTCTTGTTACAGTACTGCAAATACCGCATTACTTCAGGTCTTAACCAAGAATTCTTACTTAAAAAGCTATTTAGATGCTATAAAAAGGTATCTTCTTTTAGACCAGGCAGATTTTCTTACAAATTTCTTTGACCTTGCTAATACAACTCTTGAAAGATTTGCTTCTGATGAAGTCAAAGATAAGCTTTCATCATTCCTAGATTCAACTCTTAAAAACCCTACTAGCTCCACATATTCAGACCCATTCAAAGATAAGATCTCTCTTACTTTTTCAAATGAAAAACTCATAGATGCCCTATCGCTCCTTCAATCAAATAAAATTTCCTCTAGAAGTCAACAGTATTTGCAAAGTCATGATCAGAACTACAATTCTGCCACCTATTCGTATCAATCAAATTACTCGGGATCTAACCCTAGCATACACAGCTCGTCTATTACATGCAGCAAGATTTTCTCTTTAAAAATAGTTGCGGAGTTTCCTGCATCCCTTATACTTAATCCAATATCTATGAGAAAATACTCTTTAATACATAGGCATATTCTAATTTTAAAACATCTTGAATGGAAGCTTTCTAGTTCATGGATTTCTCACTTAAAATCATATTCTATTATTACCCGAAAAAAATTTAGAGCTGGTAAAATTCCAGCAGCAAATGTTTCAGGATCTAGCGAAAAAGTACCCGATTTGATACAGGAATTTACAACATTAAGAATTAAAATCCACTTGATACTTTTTTCATTAAGGAACAAGATGCTATTATCTATCCAACAAATATTATATTTTCTGTTTTTCGAAGTCTTGGAGCCAAACTGGAAAACGCTTTTAGAGTCAATTTGGACAGCTAAAACAGTTGATGATCTGATTGCTTCACATAATCAATTTCTTGACTCTAGCTTGCTTCAATGTGGATTAATAAACCAAAAACTATTTAAAAGTATTAATAGGTTAATTAGCATGTGTAATTATTTGATATCAAATACGTCATTTATAGTTGAATCATCGTCGCTTATGAATAACAAGGACCTTTCGTTTATTAACTCTATACCATCGATGAATTTGAAAAACATATCATCGATGAAAGTAGATTCTAATATTGCCAGATCGACTTTGGAAAGACAAAGCACATTTGATAATGAGGGGGAATTTAACATGACTAATTCTAGAGGTAGTTTAAGCACTGAAGGGATATCATCAACAGCTTTGGGTACGGTGCAATCAATGATAAGCGAGAATCCAGTTTTTAATCAGATGGTAGAGTCGCTAAAGATGCTTCAGTATGTGTCAACATCTTTTAATTCAACGCTGACGACATTGATGGAGGCTTTAAATCACTATGCACAAAACCAGTCACCCAAATACCTTAACTTGGCATCTAGGCTAGATTTCATTAAAAACACAAAGGACCAGCAATTAGATTAGCCCTTTTTTTTTTTTATAAAGTATTAAGAAATTTGAATATTTATAACGGTAATATTATTTTCGACCATTAATCATTCATCAGATTAGCAAAATTTGCTTTTATTTTGAGATTGACCTCAAGATAAAGCATTTTATTTATATCTATGTTAATTTAAAGATATAATATTTTTTTAGATGTATTTTATAATAAAGTATGCGGTATAATCAGAGAAAAAGTACGAATAGATAAGCTATAATTCAAGCTCTATTTGTAATTGATAGCTAAGACTAATAAGTTTTATATTTAAAAGTAAAAACTTTGAGTCGTACTCTGGGCAGGGTTCGGTGAGCATGAGTCAAAAGAGTTGGGTGAGAATGTTTTAATTGTGATATTAGTAAAACAGTAGGCATTGCTAAATTTAAACTATAAGACTCCATTGCGTATATAGAGGATATTAGTGAAGTATAGGAATGTAAACAGATATGGATGGATAAGCTTAGATTGATTCAGCTTTGTAAACTAGATAATTAGAAACTATAGTGAAATAAGAAGATATCTATTTTTTCTAGGTTGATCTTATGGAGGCGGAGGTTAGCAGGATTTAACATCCAAATAACAGGATAATGGAACGCTATATATAATTTATAGTAGAAATTAAAAAAAACCAAAGAGAGACTTTATCTGGAAAAGTAAGATTCCTTGAGCCAATGCCCAGGGAGGCATGGAGCTGCTAGAGCAGCAGAGGGGGATCGAATAATAAGATGGATTTTATTTGAGATTTAGCCAATGGGGGGGGGAGGGGTGTAACTTGTGCTATAACAGGGTTTAGAAAGTAACAGATTATTTGGGTTAAAGGAACAATAAAGCTGACCTGTTTTATACAGGAACTTATTTATCTTGAATGAAGCCAAATAAAAATGGAAGCTGAATGAGGAGCTATTGTAAAATTCGCAATATTGATTTGTATCGGAGGGAAAGGAAAAAGAACAATAAGTGTTGTGAGTGGTTATAAAAGTAAGAGGTGTAGATTAATCTTTTTCCGCCCAACGCTCTCAGGACATACAAATATTGCTGATTCGTTAAATATTTTTAATACTGAACATTATTTGCAGCTACTCAGGAACAAGTCAATACTATTTAGGGATTGATAGTAAAAGTATTTTTGATATACCTAATTCAGTTAGATTTGGTAGACCAAAAACAGCCTGCCGCACCGGGAAAGGGTTAAATATACATTTTGAAATCCGAATAAGCGGTTATATTGAGGTTAATAAATGTTTATGGATTTCAAAAAAAAAAAACTCACCAGAAAGTTGATTTTTATTGCAGTGTGTGTGTCAACAATTGTGGCCAACGTTATGAATTTTTTTATGGCTGTGCGAAATTGGCGATTGAGCTTTGGGCAATTGGCTCGCGTGACCTGTCGTTTTTTTTTTTTTAGCAAATCTTATTAGTCCATCGACATCATTATTAAATGCTTTGGCCGTAGTAATTTTTCGCGCCAATAATTATAGAGACTAGAAACTTGAAATACGGCTGAGGATGACTATTGGCTCGAGCTCACATTGTATTAAACTGGCGAATGGATGATGCTTAGAATCTTCTTCATTCAGTAGCCAGCCAATAATGTGGCATTTACTGGTTTAGGTTTTCTGTCCACTGAGACAAAATAATAGATATATAAATATGTAAATAAATAAATAAATAAAGGCACATGCTAGGCTAAAAAGGGGAGACAGAAAGAGGTGTCAAAAATGTCGATTTTTTATAGTTCCACCAAGTAAGCTTTTTATATGCTTTTTATAAGCGTTTTTTTTTTTTTTCAAGGTCCCAATTATCAGCGACTTTGCCAAACCTGGAAATGTTGTCAAGTTTAAACCAGCAAATCGAAATCACGCAAAGGAGCGTCTAAAATAAGAAATAAAGCAATCATCTTTATAAACTCAATTAAAGTATCTGGAAGGGTGTCATATCTTTTAGTTCAAATTGTTCATATCTAATATATGCCATAAAAAGTCTCATATCACTCAACCTCACAATCTCCATTCCTTTAAAATAAAACTATAAATACTGCCAACAACCCTCACTGATTCTTTTCCTCTTGAAATTATTCCCTAAACTTTTCCTCTTGAAAAATATCTTTTTGTTCATTTAGAACTCATTAGACAACTACAAAATATAATAGTCATAATAAATACTCAATTGTAGAGTTTTTAATTGAATATACTACAATAATTGCATAACTTTATCTTTAAAGTTACGTCTCTTATCATTTCCTACAACACAATCCAACCTTATAAACTTGTTACTATCATTAACCTCATAAGGTCTTATTTTTATACTCTATACTTTATAGCCTATATTTTGTTATATGTTTGCCTCAAAATATATACTGATTTATCTTTTCTTGTATATTTATGTATATTAATCCTATCTATAGTTTTATATAATATCCAGATTTCCCTATAAATCTCACCAAATTTTATCAAAAATAGTGAAATATTAACTTAATATACTTACACCTGCAAAAAATTTTACACTATTTTTACTTGACTTTTTTATTTATTTAATTTTTTTCAAGAACTCTCTCTTCACTTTAATAATTTCACCAGATCGCTCATTTTTCAATATAAACCTAGTCATAATATTATCAAATCGACATACCGATAATTATAAATTCTCCAAGAAATTTGTATACAATGCTATTTTCACGCAGTTTAATATCAAAATCGAAAAGATTCAGAGTTTCTTTCCTTTCAAGGCCTCCTCTCTGTCATCCTACTACTAGATATCCTACTATTTTCACAAAGCTTTCATCTAACCTAGCGAATCCAATTAGCGTAAATTGTTTATATCTTGCTTGAATCATTATCTCTAATTTATATACATGTTTCCTTATAAATTACTCCCATTATAAAATATAATTAGAACGAAAATCCGAATCACCAAGCCAACCATGCTGTGGTCAGCACTTTTGATCTGTTCTCTATAGGAATTGGCCCTTCGTCAAGGTATCATTAGAATTTTTTTTCCCGCATTTTTTATTATAGCTTTAACATACCTATACTAATTTACTTTTTCCAATCCCGTTAATTTATTATACTCTATTTAATTTCACTTATAATACTGAAACGTTTTTCTAATTTTATTTCTATTTTTTCTCTTCTTTCAGTCATACTGTTGGGCCCATGCGCGCTGCAAAAGTCTTTATCAGAGATCTTGAAAAGTTTGGCGTTTTAGAAAAGGCAAGATTGACTTTTTTTTTTTTATATATAATTAATTTACATCTATTTACATAAATGCATTAAGATTTATTCTGTACATATATAACAAATAATTTGAATTTTTTTTTTGTTAAAATTTTTTCAAAAACTAAATTCATTATTTTTAAAATATTATCCTAGCACAGGTCAAAACCATAAAGATAAATTTGTATGGATCATTGGCTCAAACTGGCGTTGGCCATGGAACTCCAAATGCTATTCTAATGGGTATTGAAGGCGAAACTCCCGAAACTGTTGTTACATCTACTATCATTCAAAGATCAGAAGATATAAAATTGAAAAAAAGCCTGTGCTTGAATGGAACCCACTCGATACCTTTTGACTTTGAAAAGGATTTACGGATTAATATGCACTTAAGCCTTGATCAGCACCCAAATGGAATGCGATTCAGCGTATTCGACTCAAAAGGTGATATGCTTGCCACAAATGAGTATTTCTCAATTGGAGGCGGATTTGTTGTTAATAAGGACACAACCATATTGCACGGAGAGAATGTATATTACAAAGAATCTTTCTATGCCCCTAAAGTCGATAATGGATATACTCACCCTGTGGTTGAGCTAGAAGGACGTCAAAGTCAAGACATGATATCAGCTGCTCTTCCGTTCTCAACTGCAGCAGATTTAATGAAATTGTGTAAAACTAAAAATCTCAGCATAGCGGAAGTTGTTATGCTTAATGAGCTTCAATGGAGAGATTATGATACTATAATAAAGGATGCTCTTAGTATCTGGGAAGTTATGAATGACTCGATAAAGCGAGGCTGCACATCAACAAACGACCCAATACTCCCTGGGAGAATAAAGCTGAAAAGAAGGGCACCTGGGCTATACAAAAACTTATTTAGAGGTATCTACGGCTTAACATATACCAATAATCAGCTTGGAATGAAAAATATGATCGATGTTGAAACTGTTGGAGATGAAGAAGTGGCTTTTAGTTTGTCAAAAACCGATAAAGATAGGGCAATGGACCTGCTACGAAGAAGCTCAAAGTCAGCTAGAGCAAATTTTCTTTCGCATGTAGATTATTTGTCAGTATACGCAATTGCAGTAAATGAGGAGAATGCAGCTGGGGGAAGAGTGGTAACTGCGCCGACCAATGGAGCGGCAGGAATCATACCAGCAGTATTAAAATATTATCTAGAATTCTATAGCAACGATCCTATTAAGGATACGTTAACATTTTTATTTACAGCATCGGCTATTGGTATGCTTTACAAGAGGGGAGCGAGTATAAGTGCAGCAGAGATGGGATGCCAAGGAGAGGTTGGTGTTGCTTGCAGTATGAGTGCAGCAGGGTTTGCGGCAGTTATGGGAGCATCGTTGAAGCAGGTAGAAAATGCAGCAGAGATAGGAATGGAGCATAATTTGGGGCTAACATGCGATCCAGTAGATGGGCTAGTTCAGATTCCGTGTATAGAGCGAAACGCGTTAGGGGCAGTTAAAGCGGTTACAGCAGCACAGCTCGCGCTGAATGGAGATGGTTCACATGTAGTTACATTGGATCAGGTGATAGAGACGATGAGGCAAACAGGAGCAGATATGGCATTAAAATACAGAGAAACATCTTTGGGAGGGCTGGCGGTCAATGTGCCACTTTGTTGAAATTAATGTAATAACTAATAACTAATCAATAAAAAATACTTTAAATTTTGTATAAAAATAAAATATAAATTATATTCTAAATCAAGGCTCGGGTATATTAAATTAATTATTGGAAATAGATAAGTGAATAATGATGATATTAAATGAACAAGTTTATAATAGTGATAGTAATGAATAAATGAAAAGCGTGAAAGAGTATGGGTGAAATTTTTGAAAAGGTATATATTAATTGGTGAGAAGCAAAAGAGAAAAGTACATATAAAATAAGAATGTTTGAAGAAAGGAAATTAAAGAGATAGGACAGATGATATGGGGAGGAAGAGATCATAGGGGGATGTTTGAGTTAGCTTTGAGGGAAGAGGTGAGGAAGGAACTTTCAGTTTCCTTTTTGAGGACTTCCCATTCTTTGCAGAAAATCTTGAGTTCTTCAGAGCATCTGGCTTGCTGTCTTAGTAGGTAGCAGAGGTCGTCAAGTTCATCGGATTTGAGGGAACTATTTTGATTGGTTAAATTAGAGTTATCGTTGAGATGCAGAGTGACATTTTCTGATGGAGAGTCAGATGGAATGGAAGAGGAGGAGGGGGGATTTTGGAGGAATTCAGAGAAAGCGTTGGAGCCGTTGAATGGAGAGGTTAAATCAGACAAGTCATTATCATTGTGGGAGGAATTGATACTGGGGGAGGTTGTGGAGTAGATAGAGTCTATGTAATTGAACAAATCATCTTGTTTAGAACCTTGGTTGGAACCAGGAATGGAGTTTTGAGAGAACTTTAGATCAAAGGTTTGGTTAAAGTCAGGTAGGTTTGATGGTTGCGTAGACTTGAAGTTGTCTAGGTTTAGGATATCGCTACTGAAAGTATCGAAATTGGCAGGGGAGTTGGTAGAAGTCAAGTTGGATAAGGTATCAAAATTATTGGAGGGGCTCAAGTTGGATAGAACTTTGTTAGAGCCTTGGAAATCCATGATGTTAAATGCGTTTAAGGAGGAGAAAAGGTTATTGTTGTCAATGGAAGAAGGGATTGAAATATCTTTGGACATACTTTGAATAAAGTCGTCTAGGTTTAAAGGGGTGGAGGAAGGGATAGAGTTTGTAGCAGTGTTGGGGGAGTCAAAGATATCAGAGGAGAAGAGATTGGAGTTTTTGGATGAGGGGGAATCAAGATTAGAGGCATTAATTAATATGGAGGTATCAGGTAGAGAGGTTTTTAAAGAGGGGTCTGCTAGGCAAACGTTGTTATCTAAGATGTTTGGGGTATTGTTGAACAAAGAGTTGTTAGAGTCTAAAGCAGATGGGGAGGAGTTAGTGAAAGCGGAGGGGATAATATCAGCAGGGGAAGTACTGTTAGTGATGGAGGTGTTGGATGCTTTTGAGATAAAGGAGGAGTCTATATCAGAAGTGCTAAAGTTGAAAGAGGAAGATGGGAGAGATTGTTTGATGACGTTATTTTCCTTGATGAGCATGTCAACTTTGATGCGCAGAGACTCGGCTTCTTTGTCAGCAAGTTCTTTGGCTTTTTTAAGATCATCAATTTCTTTTTCAAGTAGCTTTACGTGTTGTTGCTTACGTTCTCTGAAAGCTCGTTGAGCAGCTCTGTTCTGAGCAACACGTTTCTAAGGTTATAAAAAAAAAAGGGGGGTTGTTAAGACATAGAGCCGAATAGGATATAAGAATAATAGTGGAGGAGGAAAATAAGGGGGAAATATTTACGTTTGTAGATTCAGACTCAACGGGCTTTCTTCCGACTTTCTTTGAGTTATTCGAGGAATCTAAGGAGGATAATGAGAAAGATTGTGAGAATTAATAGAATAAGAGGGCATGGATGAGAATAGATAGAGGAAGGAACATTTACCGTTTGAGAGTTTAGGTTCCTTGCTGGAACTATTGTGGATATCAAGTTGGGAGCGTTTCTGAGACATTGTATAGTTTACCTGGAAGAGGAATAATAGTATAACAAAGAATAGTTAAATAAATGATAGAGGAGGGAAAAGTAATAGAGAAAGAGATAGGTACCATTTAAATTAGAGAAGGTGCTATTAAGGTGAGAAGACAGAGACTAATAAGGAAACTAGAGGTAGTTGGGAATGAGGGGGGGAGGGGGAGATGAAAATTTTAGAAATTAAGTAAAGTAGTACTTCAGAGCTAGATAGTAAGTAGAGAATATGATAGAGGAAAAGAAAGAGAGAGAATAATATTAGGAACTAAGAGATATAAGAGTGGTTATAAATGTTAGCAAAAGTTTTAGCATGTATAAAAGTAAAAGAAAAAGCAATAAAGTCAGATGATAAGCAAGGAATGAAACTCTTATTCCAAGAAATCTGACAGCCTTTTATGGACTTAGCTATTTATTACTTCTTTTACCCAAATATTATTTCCCTAAGCGCAGAATCCTCGCTAATTAAACCAGAACCTTCCATTTGCCCACGGGCAGACAGCCAATGAAGCAGGGCTTCAAGTAAATACATTACTAATCAGAGGCTATTGGCTGCTTATTGCATCATAGGCTCGGTATAAGATTTTATTCGTCAGGAATAGCACAATCATGGCTAAGAGCGCTGATTTGCTGGGAGTAGGTCAATAATAGCGAATGAACAGCACGTATTGGTTACTCGGCCTTTGATCGTTTAGTAAGATCAAAACTTTTATTTCATAATTGCCGCCTATTAAGCTGACGTGAAACAGCGTCTCGGAATAGCAATATTTCTTTGCCCAATTGAGCCTTCTCGGCATTTTTACGCTGCACTAAACCCCGAAATAAATTCTTAGGTAGGATTTTCCCTCCGCCAAACGACTGGTTCAAGCCCTTTCCCGCCCAACGCAACCAAGACATACGAGCATTGCTGATTCGTTAATTATTTATACACTTGAACATTATTTGCAGTCTCACTATTATAAGCCAATACTTATTAGGGATTCAGAGTTGAAGTATTTTTAGTGAAACTAATTTAATTAGATTTGGTAGACCAAAAACAGTCTGCAGCAATCAGAAGGGCCAATGCCTGTCCTTGGATTTGGTAAAGCGAGTCTAACTGCTCTAATTACTCCTATTACGTTTATGTTGATATTATTATAAACAATACAAATAAAAGAGACCCTATATGATAACCTTTTTGCATTTTGCCAATTCAAAACTTTTTCGACTAAATTATATCTACCAATCAGCTAAGCTTTGACTCTTGATTCTATATACACAAGTTTATTGAACGGAATATTATCTATGCCATCGACTATATCTATAATTATACCTATATCGCCCTAGCAAATAGTTCTTCTAGTGGTATTACTTCCTTAGCCTAAAACAAGCCCCGCCGTTGACCACCAACTAAACAGAATGGTCTGATTTCTCACAATCTAATGCGCTAACAAGCACTTCTTATACTTATACTATTACTAATCTTATTAATATATCCCACGAACTTGGAAAAAAACAACTTGGATGGCGTAGAGCTATAATAGAGCGATTATTCCATTCTAAACCCAGAACCGGAGTTTTATTTACTAGGTATCCCATTTGTTCATACCATTCAACTCCAACCACTACTCTGCCACGCTGCTCAGTCCTCGGGCTTTCAGCAACCACAACCCAAATATAAAACATTAAACATAAATTACAATTATACTTCATCTATTACGATATCAGAGCTTTCTCTGAATCTCAAAGTTACCCCCCTCGCTTCCACTCCAAATAATTACCCATTCAATTACATTTTGCCTTAAATGAACAATGCACTAGTATTGGTAACTATAATCAACCTCATATCACCATTCCCTCTGATTTTCTCCCCATAAATAGCACAGATCATATTTTCTCCTCATAAATAGCACTGATATGATTTTCTCCTCATAAAAATAAATGAGATTTGATAGTCTATTTATCCTCAGAACTTCACCTGTCCCTATTTACCCTATATCCTGATCCAAAAACATTTTATTTAATCGTACGTTTATTTTTATTATTAATTTAGCCATTTTCAATTACTCCATGATAAACAATTACCTGAACGAGCATATCGCGGATTTATCTTTTGTTTATTTATCCCTGTCAAATAATGTTTGCCACTTCAAAATTCCATTACTGCGCGTATAAACCCTAACTTCGCCCCCAACCCATTCAAGTTCTAGACCTTTTAATTTGCAATTTTATCAATCCATCTCGTAATAATAATTAAAATCCGTCCATTTCTTATTTTTTTAGCCATTTATAATACCCCTTCCCCACCGAGCTATATAAACTCTTAATTCGAAGCTCCAATTCGGTCAATTGTATTTTTCGGCATTGTATGCTGCATCTCGCCTTCAATTAAAAAATTGCTCGATACTCTCATTGCAATTTGGTATTAATCCTCCCCAGAGGCCAGTCCTCTATAAAAATTTCTATTCATATTAGAAAGCCATTTATTTTTTATTGCTCCAATTTTTACACTTTAGTTTTAATACATCTAAACATCAATCCAGTATTTAAAATATATCCAAGCTCATTGTATTCTGCTTGATATTTACCTTGGCTCAAACTAATGCAACCGCCCCCTATTATGTAATTTTCTTTTTTTTTTTTCCCTGCCCTAATTTATCTAGTAATATTTACGGCTGTTTTCTAATGTTGGTACAAATTTCATTTCAATTTATAACTTCAAAGTTTTTATACTTTGCCTTATAATATATCTACCATCAAAGCTCAGCATTTTAATACCTATTTGCCCTATATAATGTTAATATTGCTTGGAGCTCTTTAAATCAAAGTTCAATATATATGGGATATTCTTAGGAAAAGCGGAGCTTTTTTTCTTTGATACCCTATTTGCTTACTTTTATAAATTAAAGCTATTGGTTAAATTAGATTTTTTATTCGATAATCTTTTTTAGTAAGATTTAAAAATAAATTTAACAAATATGATTAGAAAAAACTAATTAGGAAAATTTCCACTCCTCCTAATAATCTCAAATATTACACGAAGTGCAAAATCATTTAAGCTCCGTTGTCTTATTGGATGAAAATAAATGATTATTTCTAACCAATAAATATATATCAATTTACAAAAACATCCATTGATCTAATAACAAATTTCATATTTAACCCTTTCCCGCCCAACAATCTTTAATTAAATCATATTTATGATTTGTTTATAATTACAAGTAAATCTATTATTTGTTGTTATTTACAAATATACCAATATTTCTTAATGACTCTGAATTAAAGTATTTTAACTGAGCATAGTTGGCTATATCTTGTGTTTCAAAAATAGTCTACCACCCATAAAAGGCTTAAAACAAAAAATACATAGCTATTATACCCTTAGCACATATCAGCAAAGATGCTGTCGTTGTGGTTGTGGTGGATGCCAATTAATATTTCTCCTCTCATATTACAATATTAATTAACTAATTTCCGCTCTATACAGCCTAATTACTTAATACATTACAAATCACAGAGGATGTATATTCTGCTAATACAAATTATAAGATCGTCTCGCTCAACTCATTATAATTTCTTTTCATTAGATAGTATGTATAAAAAATAGATTAGCTATGCATAAAACACGCATGATAACGTATCATCTGCTGATACTCTGGTGTTAACACTTAGTGTAACTCCAATCACTCTGCATTTATGGCGTATGTGTACCATTATCGCAGCTTATTAAGCCTAATATCCACCATATATTCCGCTTAGCTCTATCAAATTATAAACGCTTAGCTCTATCAAATTATAAGCGCTTAGCTCTATCAAATTATAAACGCTTAGCTCTATCAAATTATAAACGCTTAGCTCTATCATTAATTATAAACGCTTTGCTCTATCATTAATTAACCTCAGCAAGACTATTTACTATCCACTTTATATTCTCAGTTTGCCGCATCACACAAAGAGAAGATAACATCCTTTCATTGTGTGATACATATACATTTACTATGAATAAAAACGTCTCGGAATTTATCGCTATTTGACTCGGCTTCTCTTAAGGTGCGGTATGCCATGTTGTATATTTATAAATACAAGAGCAAATTACAACACACACTTTTTATAATTATAATTAAAAAATATTATTAATATTAATAAAACGCATCTAACTTATTTAATACTAATACTAATACTATATCCTATAATTAGAAAACTAATTATAATAGCCAATGATAATATATTACTTTACTTACATTTCTCTGTCATAGAAATTTTTACTAGGTCGAGCCAATAGGATTAGAGAATCTATAAAATTTGTATTTCTTATCTACATTTCACCTTTTTTACGCCTTTTCTAAACAAAATTGACTATAACCATAGAACGATTAGTCTATTGACTTTTACTTGTATATTCAACTTTGTTGACCTTGCCAAGAGCTACATTTTGGTATAAGTTTGGTATCTGTAGACAAAGTTTAACTATCGTCATTAATCGTATATGCCCAAGTTTGGTGCACGGTTTTAATTAGCCAAATCGAAAAAAAAAAGTGCGCAAATCGCCGAATTCGAATAATTCGAATATTTCGATTAATTTTCAACACACAAAAAAAATACAAAAAAACCAAAGCACAAAAAAAAAAAACTTTACCTACCACTATGACCAACGAAAAGCCTATTAAACGTGCTAGAAACACGTTTAGCGATGTCCTGAAGCGAAATCTTCCTCATGGAAACGCTAATCCCACCATTTTTAAAAAAAATGAATCAAAAAAGATCAAATATATTTTCTGATACGATCAAAAAATTGATATGAGCCAGTATAGAGATGTTTCAGTCAAACATCTGCTATATGATGGAAAGCAAACCAGCCTAAAACGACTGTGCCAAAATGGCTCAGATCGCAAAATTCGCATACCATCGGCGCAGTTTCAAGGAGACCACATGAACTCGCTCTATAAACTCGCCCACATATAGATGGTTGCATCTACATAAGAAAAGATGACCATCGAGCTAGATTAACATATCTAATATTTAGCAAAAAAGATAACACAGATAAAGCGATGCAAATAACATTCTCGCACAATCTCAAAGAAATTGAGATGTACCAGACCGAAAAATTAGAGGAGGACATCACAGTCGTCAACATCCTAAATCTCGGAGATGCTAATATACTCACTCTATTGGACTTAATAAAAGAGACTCTCCGACCGATTTCAGAAATAATTGATATCAGCGCTCTATGAAGAAAATGGCTCTCAGAATCCCTCCCTTATGGAGTAAAAATTTTATTAAAGAAAAAAATCCGCTTATAAAATCATTCCAAGCTTCCTTGACTATGAGTATGGAAGAATCAATATCTTTTATAGAGGATGCAAAGAAGCTTGCAGCTACTGCAAGCAAGAAGGACACTGGAAGTCCAACTGCGAGTTTTTGAAAAACAAAAGCAGAAAAAATTTTAAAAAAACTCAAAACGAAACAATAGATCAAACTGATGTCCAAATTAAAAGTACATTCGAAGCTGATATTGAGACTAATGTTCAATCAGGGGCTGATGAACCTAAATACGTAGACCAGGAACCTCCCAAACCTCTAGGTACTGAACAACGAAGAGGTACAGCTGGGATGAAACGACCTCCTGCTAGCTCAATAGCTATGGCAGAGTCAAAAAGGGTAGAAAAAACTGACGCACAACCTGATGAGCCGGTTATAAAAAACTTATTGGGCCAAACTTCAGTACCCAAAAAACACGGAAAAAATATTTCTGAAAATATTGGCAATTATGATGCCAATATCAACACCTTAAAAAACTCCAAAAAAATTATTATACCTAGTACTCGGTTATAAGAAGACTCTTAAGGCTACAGCACGCCAACAAAGTTAGAAATTATGGCTGATAAAGCCAGAAATAACCAAATAACTGAGGCACAGTACATAGAATTCGAAAAAAATATTTTGCCGCGAATTTTAGGGAATCAGCCGCTGAACTTAATTATTAATCCGATCTGCTCAATCAGACTGATCAGGATATGGAATTCGAATAATTGACTAAAGTTAACATAAAAAAAGTATAAAAACACCTGAAAAAGTAGAAAAAATAACAATAAAAAAAGTGAAAACAAATTCTTGGTCCTCAATGTCCAAGAACTCAAAAAAGATACTATAAAAAAGTACATAGTTCTCAATAGCACTCTGAAAGACCATCAGTTTACAGTAAAAAAAATCAGACAACGTAACGGCCAGTGGAGGCACGAAATCCACTTTACTAACTGTCAAAAAATTAACTTCACAGAAAC
>LSSN01001909.1:0-17237 GCA_001970855.1 Smittium culicis
GTGGATCAAAAAATTTTGCTCTCAAGATTCAAACGTTCAGACTATCATCACGATAGTCGACCGAAAACGACTGAATTACCGGTCTGTCATCCGCCGGTGGACGGTGGGCCGGAAAATCGGCAAAAAAGGCAACTGGGTCGACCTTCAATCAATGTATCCGGACCTGAATCTGGGCCTTCAGGACATTGAGAAAATGCGTATGAACAGATTCCGGACCGCCCAGCGACTGTCGAACATGAAAATCGTCGACGAAAAATTTAAAATTTTATGCTCCTTATGAAACTTGTGTGTGTTTGAGACGGTCGACCACATACTTTTGAGCTGCAGCCGGTGGAGAAATCACAGATAGTCGACGATCTTTTAGTTTATACCGACGTCGATCAATTTTTGACGAAAAAACTTTGCTTTCTAATTTCAACAAAGCCCAGTTAAAATATATAAGGCTTAATATTTAGTTGTCTTATTATTATTTATTAATTATTTGATCTAGATCTCTCGATCATTATTATAAGCTAAAATAAATCAAATATTATAATGAAATTCGCGATCCAGTATGTATATACTTCAAATTATTGGTATTTCTCCTGTTCCATTTAGCTATTTTTTGGTGGATTATGAGCTTTTAGAAAAACTGAGAGGGTTATTTTGGTTATTTTTTTAATTTTATATTATGTCTTTTTAAACCGCCTTGACTATTTGATAATTTATTACTTTGAATTCAATGATAATAATTATGAAAATGGTGTGGTTATCGTTTTATTCATGTTTGCAGGTATTATTTATCAAAATTTGTTGTTAATTTATGTGCCCTTTATATTTTTTCTGAATTTTATAAAATATTTTATCTGCATATGAGTTAAAATTTTTTTTTTTTTCAGTGCTAATTTTAATTTAACTGCATAAAATTAATTTATTTTCAAAGTATCACAAGATCTTAAATCCAATTATTTCTAAAAAATTTTCTTATGATACATTTAATTATTTTTATTAATTAGTATCACAAATTTGTCTAATCATAGTTTATGTAATTTATTTAAATAGACTCATTATATATGTAATATAAAGGAAGATCTAAAGTACTTTTGTTATTTAAGATTAATAGAAGTTCAAGCTGTATGAAACCATTTATCCTTTTTTTTTAAATGTAAAAATTTTTCTTTCCATTTTTAAATAATTTAATAATATTTGATATAATACTTGATTTAAAATATAATATTTCCATCTATCTAAATTTAAAACCCTATGACATCGGATAAATTCTTATATGGATTAATAAATCTATAAAAAAAATTATTTTACTATGATTTTAATTTAATTTTTAAAATTTGAAAAATTATAACCAATTTATAGCAGTATAATTATATTTGATAATTTAGATAATTTAGATATTCTTCTTTTTTTTTTTTTTGTATATTAAAGCTATATAAAGACAGTTAATTATTTTCTTCCAGATTAGTTAACGTTTTTTTTTAAATAAGGCTAAATAATAAAAGCAATTGAATAATTTCTAAACTTTGAAAATATTTTTTCACTTAATTATATTGGACTGGATATTAATATAAAATACAAATGAATATAATAAAATAAAAATAGATAAATTCAATTCAATCCAATTTAAAAAAATATTATTCTTTTACTTTATTTTTTTTATTTAAATATATTACTCGGATTTAGTGTTAGATTTGAATATTTTATATTAAGGGAAAAGATAAAATTGAAAGATTTGGAGATTCGAAAAATGAATCAATAAGTCTTTATTTTATTTAATAATTTGATTGGTTAATTTTTATGAATTAATTAATCGAAATCAATCCAATCAAATCTTAGCATATAGAATTTGTTTATAACTATTAGAATAATCTATTAGAATCAGCCTCAAAATCCAATAACCCTCTCCTAGAATAACAAAAATAACATTGATAATTATCATATCTAAGTTTTTCTCTAATTAATGAATTTTACAAATAATTAAATAAAACTCTTTTGGTGTCTGGGTAAAAAATTGGATTAGTTAAAAAATCTTTTCATATATTATTTGATGCAATTAATTATTTTTTAAAATTAATGGACGCATCAGATATTTAATTTATGTCTTATTATCAGTTTTATAGTTAATAATTAGGATATTTACATTAGAAAAATTAGATAATCTCAAAACTATCTTCTATATACTTTTATTCAATAAATTAAAAATTTTTTTAAATTAAAATTGTTTTTATTTTATTTTAGGCTTAATTGTGATCTAAATTAGTGATAATTTATAATTCTATTTCAAATTTACTTTTTTCACAGCTATTAATTTATATTTTTTTAAATTTTATCATAAGATATAGCTAATTTCGATATTAAATCTGATAATTTCTAGATAATTGTATCAATAAACTATTAAAATTATAGGTAAAAACTACAATTACGTATCTATATCAAATATTATATATATTTCTTAGAATTTATATTCCATAAAATTAAACGTGTTGGTTTATAAAACGATTTCGGAATTCTGAAATCTGCTATCTGATATCAATTAATAATTTTTAAAGTGTGCCTCATTACAAATAAAAAACCTTCATTTTCACGAAAATAAATAGAAATCAAACCTCTATACTATCTCTATGTATTTTTATCTTGATTTAAAAAATATTATATTAAGAATGTAGTGATTTTCTTAAAATAATAATTAGACAAAAAAACATTAGTTTAAAATGAAATAGGGTTTTATTTTTTTATAATATTGTATCTTTATTTATATATATATCGACAAACATAGTAAAATTAATTAAAAATTTATTTATTTATTTATAAGTTTATAATCAATTACGATTTATAAATAATAAATCAAATATAAATAACTGTTATATTCATCATATTTCAATAAAATAATTAAAATATTCCGCGTTATTTTGTATGATGTTTTCAAATGTGATATATTTGATTTTTTTAATAAAAAACCTATACAGATTTTATTAAATATAATAAATATTATCCAACATTTATAGATGATTATAATGAGAATATAAATTTCTTTATATTATTATTTTCACAATAATGCGATTCAATTTAATTTCATAATTATACCATATTAAGATAAAAAAATATAATATTAGATAAATAAAATTATTATAAAATTCACATAAAATAATATTATACCCATGTATAATTTTTTTTTTGCTTCTTCATAGAATATTCAATGGACATTTATTTGAATTATAACAGTAACCAAATATTTTTCGAGATTTATAAAATGGATTCATTCGATTTTATCCACAATTTATCGAAGGTTTTAATAATGAAATTATTAGATTCAATAAAAAAAAATTTAATGGTTTGTACACAATGGGCTTTTTTATGATGTACATATATTTAATATTAATTAATAAAATATTTATGTGATTAAGTATGTGACATAAAAAATTTTCTGATTTGTATTTTTTAATAATATGATATTAATTTTATTTATTATCAACTTCAATGCGTTGTTCGATAACTTTTTTTAAAAAAATTGCTTATATTGCTAGAATATACAAAGAAAGAGTGTTTTATTTAATTTAGCTGGTAAAAAATATAATATAAAATTTACAACAATTTAGAAAATTAGGATAATTATAAATATAGTGACGAATATATTTTAATATTTATTTCAATTTGATAAATATTATAAACTGTCTATTATTTCAATAACTAATCTAATTGTATTTGCAAAAAGTAGAATTTACTAAAAAAATATTGAGAATAAAAATTTCTTAAATAGTTTTTTGCTAATATAAGCGTTGATATTTTTTATTACTAAATACTATATATTTTAACTTTTTTAACCGTGATTTGATATTAACTAATATTATTTCCATAATTACGCAAAATAATATTAATAAATCTAATTTATACCTTTAAATTGGATTATTTAATGAATGAATTTCAATAATAAAAAATAAATTATCTTTAAATATTAAAAAAACTAACTGATTCTTAATAATAGCAAGTAAAGTAAAAAATATGAGTAAGAAACTAGTATTAAACCCCTTTTTTATCAAAGTGCCCTCACAGATGGCTTTTTTCAATTTTAGAGGTTTATTAATCATAAAATTAGCCTGCAATACACTTGCTACAAATTAAAAAAATAAAAAGCTAAAGTCTTGATTTCTAAATAATTAATTCAATTGTTTCATTTTTCATTTAAAAAAAACGTAAATTTTAGTTCATAAAGTTATATTTTTGCTATTTTTAAAGCAATTTTTAAAATTAAATGCGAATTTCTATCTGAGAGTACAATCAAAAATATGTCTTATTATGTATAATATAATTAGCCAATTCACAAATAATATTTATAAAAATTGCAAATTTAATTAGCATATTAAATCTCCTTGATAAATATGAGGTATGGTTCAAAAACTACATCAATATTTTTTCGATTTAATATTCATAAAATTTTCTTATTAGAGTGTTGCTATCTCAATGCGTTGCAATGTTAGAGGTTTGACTGTATATAACTATAAAGGTAAACTTTTTTCAATTCTATTATCGATAGATATTAAAAAGGATTTTTTTACTAAATTTAAGAAAAACTCGCTTTTATAAATATTTAATTATGTTAATTTTCATTAAAATTTTAAAATTTATATATTTAAATAACTTTGTAAAATAGTTAAGGCTTTATTCATATTTACAAACGAATTTTTTTTTGTTAAATTGATCTTGAAAATAGTAAATTAAATAACCTTGAATGGATAATTGACTATGTTAATATTATTAAAGAATAAAAATAAATATTAAATACTACTCGTATATAATTAAAATATATTCAAATTATCATATTAATTATTTGTTAATTATTAATTTTCGTTCATTAGTTAAAAATATATAATAATTTTTTTTTTTTTTGAAATTTAGCGATTATTCAATTGCAAATCAATGAATTGTAAGTCCATATAAAATAATTTTTCGGAAAAAAACTGATTTTTATTCTAAGCAGTATAAAAACATAGTAAATAAAAAATATTTAGATTGCAAGATTTATTGTTTTCTAAGTTAATTTTTGAATATATTATTAAAATAACCGCCGATTTCATTTGGTAGGGTATTAATAAATTTATCTGAATTATTATTGATATGATTTATTTTATATTTTCATAAAATTTTTATTCAATAAAAATTATCAAAAATAACTAATTTTATAAATTCTAAAAAACTATAATTTTATTGAATATTATAATATTTAGATCATATTTTATTTTTTTTTCAGTATTTAATAGAATGAAATTTATTTATACAATTTGCTTACATTAATTAGAATTTCCCAGATACATTAATTTTATCGCTAGGGCTTTTTAATATTTTTTAAGCTGTTTTGCGACCTTTATTTAAAAGTTAATTGTGAGATAGAAATTATAAAAAAATTTTTACTAACGTGTAAATCTTTGATCTGTTTTTTTTTTTCCAGAGGCATATAAACTTCAATAGGTTAAAATCTGCTTTTTTAATGCTATACTTATTTCGGTGATATGGAAAATAATTAATAACCATAAATAAGGAATATAACGCTAAAAATTATACCTGATCATGGTCAGTATGCCCAACACGATAAATATGGAACTTTACTAATAAAAAACTAATTAACATTATCAATTCAAACATTACTTATTGTAAACCAAATAAAGATATAATCAAAATCTGTACCTTTTATTCATTTAAAATTATATTGTATAGTTTTTTATTTTTCATTAATAAGTAATAAAAATATAAATATAAATTTTCGGTTTTATAAATCGAAATTATATAAACAAAAAATTATTGAAGTACATAATCTATGTTTTAAATCATAAAAAAATGATTCATTTATAATTATAATAAAAATATTATCAAATTAATTAATATTGAAATCCTCATTATTTATTTAAAAATAATAAAAAATAGTTAAAAGATCAGAAGAACTACGAGTTATTTAATTATTAGATATAAATATTTATGTAGTAAAAAATGTGATTTATTAATAGCTACGAAGCATAATATACTAAACTGAATTTTTTTGTATTTTTGATGAAAATCGTAATAAAGTTCTTTATTAATATTAATTTTATAAAAACTCAAAAAATATTATTTATCAAAATCAATATCTGGATATAGCTTCAAAATACACGCTATAAATACTGCGTAACCACACTAAATATTTGCGTATTGGAGTCCCTATCAAATAATTTTTATCAACTCATGATAATTTTTTCAAGAAATAATTTTTTTAATCAAAATTGAGTCTATCTATTTATATTGTAACATCATCGCTCAAAATATTATAAAATATACAATTTATAATTAAACTTGATTTTTTGACACTAAAGCTCAATAAACTTTGTAAAGTATAGAAAAAAGTTCCATTAAATAATTGAAATTAATAAATACTATTTAAAAAAAATTTTTTTATGCTTAATAATTTTTGAAAATACTATTAATTATAAATAATTTGAATTTACAAGTTTAAGTTTAAGTTTGTAGATAAAAAAATGCTATATAAAATATGACATATCAAGCCAAGCCACGAAATATTTCTAATTTTCTAATAAATTTTACTATGAAATTTTAATTATAAATTCAGAAAAAAAATCAATTTTTTTAAATTATAAAGTAAAAATATATAATTTGAATCATTTTATTAATTTTACAATTTTACAATTTTACAATTCTTAAATTTAAATTAATACTAGTACATTATTGAACACAATAAAATTTTTTAAATTTTACAATTTTACAATAATGAGGATATATATTAATACATATCTATGAATACATATCAAAATTTTAATTGATCTATAAATCTAACAATTACTACATTTTTATTTTTATTACTATTAAATTGTTATGTTTATCTCGACGAAAAATGAATTTTCAAATAATAGCTTAGATTTTCCAGAAATAATAATAACATTCAAAAGCACGATAATAAACTTTTTATCATTAATTTTAGTTTTTTTTGATAATTTTTTATATGCTATTTATTATATAAGTATGTTGTGAAAATTTTTTTTATAAATATTCGTTTTTGAAGTTTTTGACCGTATTAATGGTAATTATATATATTATTCAATTTACATAGCTTAATAACTGATATCATATCATTAATAATAATTAAATCATGAATTTTACGACATCTCATTTGTTTTATATAAAATAATTATTACAATTTGTAGGTATATACTTCGCCAAATCATATTTTTTATAATCTAAATATCTGAAATATCAATTTTAGATGTCCGAATCCATATTAATATTATCATTTTATGAAACTTATACAGAAAATTTATATTAATTTATTTTTTTTACTAAATAATCTATAATAGGATCCTCAATAAAATTTGAAAACATTGTTTTGATTGATATATATACCAAAAAAAATTCTAAAAAAGAAAAATTATGACTAAGATAATGGTTTTTTCGAATTAACCTGTTAGTATGCAAAGATGAATCTATATTTTCAACCGAAATTATCCATAATACCAATATTTGCACAATATAAAGTCAGTAAAAATAACAACGTCTCTTTATATCAATTAATAAATTAATAAGACTCATATAAATCAAATTCAGTTAGTTTTTTTCAATTTTAATCATAGCTACTGAAATAATCCAAAATAAAAATAACATATTTATATTATTCATAAATGAAATAATTTATGGTTTTATCACTTATACTCTAATTTCATTTTTTATACATCATAATATACTATTTAAAAATTTAATTATATTTTTAATAAATCTTTGTTACTTATAGGCTCTTGATAATTATTGTTTGTTTTTTGATACAAAAATAAAAATCAATGCACAAAATTTGAAAAGCCTAAAGTGGTATTATATACACTATTATAAGTTTATTTTTATCAAAAGTTTTATAAAACATTATTTTTAAATCATAAAAATATATTTAATAGTATTTTAAAATATAAAAAGACACGTTTTCAACTTTGTTCCGTTTAGCATCTATAGAAGTTCCAAAAACCGTCCATCATTTGTATAAACGTAAGTTTTCTGTTATTAATAACCTGTTATTTTTAATCAATTGATATTTTTTCAGCGAATGACTGTGGAAGTTATTTTATCTTTGATATTCGAAAACGATACGATATAAGTTCACGGTTAATAAAATTAACAGCTAAAAACAAATAATTATTTAAATGTAAAATTATGACAGTAAATTAAATCTAAATTTATAATTTAGGAATATAAGTAAAAATGATAAAAAATGTTTTATAAAACTAAAGTAAACTAGTTGATTTAGTAATTAGAAAAATATAATCAATTTAAAATCGAAAAAAATTAGGTGAGATATTAAAGTTAAATATAAGACTTTAAATATTTCAGGTTATTGAAATTTTTTGTTTTTCAATTGTTATAATAAATAAATATCCAGACTGAAATAATAATTTAGAAAAAAGATTGAATGATTAAGAAAATAATTTGGGATATACTACTTATTTCAACAAAAAAATTCTACTGCGCCTCATTTTTATACTAAAATTTTTTTTTTAGTATTTTTACAATGAAAAAATACATTTTTATATTCGAATTAAAAAATCAGATATGATAATTCATCTAAAAATTTTTTTTAGTTTGGCTTAATTTAATTTAAATAACTTTCAAATATAAATATAGTAGAGTAAATCTACGGCTGAGTGAAAAATAAATATTTATATATTTGATAACTAAATTCGATGAAAAAACAATAATCATAAAGTGATATTTTCTAATCAAATATACGTCATTTTTTTAAGAAATTTACTCAATTTATCTCTCAACAAAGACTAGATAGGTAAAACAATAGAATTATAATAATAAAACTAAAATATGGACCATTAAGGAAAAGAATTCATCTAATTTCCATGACCCAATCATGGCATAAGGAAATTACGCAATTTCCTTGTGTATTATTCATTAAGAATATGATTACTAATTCATTTCTTAATGACTAATTATTACGTTTAAAATATTTCTTTAGTTTTAGAAAACTCCATCAGAAATTTTCTAGATTATTTAAATAATTTTAGTTTATCAAAGAAAATTATTTAAAGTCGCAATTTTATTTAATTAATTCCATAGCAATAAAATATCCTATATTCTATTTTATGTTCTTATTTTATTCAAAATTTAATCATAATTGTTAATACCTAGTTTTCAGGTCACTGCACTAATATTTAATTTATAGAGATATTTTGTGTAGAAATGAAAAAGATAACAATATTTCACATAAAATTCGTATTTAACATTGAAATAGGAATAATTATACCCTCCTCCTCACGAAAAATAAATAAAAGTTTTAAATATTTTCAGAAATTTATTACCTTTTCTTATTGTTATTTCTATAAGTAAATAAAAAAAAGTGCGTAAAAAAAAGTAGAAAATAGATTAAAAACTTGAAAAAAATAAAATTAAAGCTCGTACCTTTATAAATCTAAAAATTTGGAATCAAAAATGGATAATAATTCAACTTTTAAAGAAAAAATCTAGCTTCATATTCATTTTCAAGACCTTGAAATTAAATTCTCAAAATGAAGTACATATTTTTAAGATTTATATTTTATGCTTCAATAATTAAACAGGCTAAAGACACAAGTTCAATGCACTTGAATTCCTATGTTTTTTATTATAAAAAATGTTAATATAACAAATCTTTAATTGAAATTAAAGATATTAGTACTCAAATTCTATCACATATAAATTTTTATTACTTTATTTTAGCTTTAAATTGATTGATTAATAAGTTGGATATAAAAAGATTTCTATAGTTCAATATAATATTTATAAAAAAATTTTGTACCGAATTAATACAAGATATTAAATATAATTAGAATTTAGTATATCTAGATGATGAAATTTTTATATTTTAAAATAGCTGTAAATATAATTTGACCAGATTTGCGCCTTGAAAATTTAAAATAAAAGTTGAAATATAGAATAAAGTCATTGAGGATTAAATTTTTTAGCACAAAATTTTTGAATAAGATGAAGATATATATAATTTTAAAATACAATATTTAATATTTTTAAGAACATGTAACGAAAATATTAAAAAGAAAAAAAATTCCAGATCCAATATATTGTTAGAATATAATTAGAAATTATAGTGTAAATAAATTAATTTACATAATAATTTGAAAATTATTGATATAAATATTTTATTTATAAATTAAAAATATAAATAAATGACAATTTATATCTTTATAAACATTACCATTTGAATCTAATATTATCTACATTTAAGTTTTATATCCTAAATATGCATAAAATATACAATCAACTTGACTTACTAAGAAAATATTAGTATTTTATTTGCGGCATTAAATATTTTTTACTATTATAGTTTAGAAGCTAGATCAGTATGATCTGAAAATCTATAATAATTATATTGTAAATCTTATAATTTTCAGCACATTAAATTATCATGACATTCTTATAACTATCTAAAGACTTTATTTCATTCATATAAATAATATAATTTTCTGGATCAAAAATAGTAAAACTCCGGTTTAACTTTTATGAATTTTCTATTATTATTATATAGTATATTATATGTGCATCAAAAAGTTATAAAAAAATAAGCTATCAAAAATAAAATAATATATTATAAGATTGGATTTAATATAATAATAAAATAAGGTAACAATTTATAATTTTAATATCTTTATAAGGTAAAAAAATGTAAAAATTAAAAGCAAGATAGATATATTATCAAGTAAATATAAAAAATTCTTAAATAAAATATAAAAGTAATTTAAGGTAAATATATAATTAAAATGAGCGATTTATCTTGTATAAAAATTAATTTAAAAATATTATTATTATATAACGAATTGATTTTTTAATAAATACTCTCAAAAACACTCAATATTCTAATTAAATTATTTGGAAAAAATAAGTCACTATTTCGCTGTTAATAAATTGGCAAAATTCAATCAGATCTTTCATTTTTTATTAAAATTAATTTGATATATATGTTTTTTATTATAATGTTAAGTTAAATCCATTTTGTATTTATTATAGTAGCTAAATAGTTTCACCAATGAAAGGAAAAACATTTAATCGTTGTAATGCATTTTTTTACATTCCAACCATGAATTTTTCAGTATTATCAAATGTATAAATAATACGATGCCGTTTTCAAACTATTTTTTATACAAATATTATTCCTATAATAATTATAATATTAAAAATTAAAGCCTATCTATATCTGATTTTGGTAAAGTATGTGACATTATAATTCTCGTAAAAAATAGCAGAAACTACTCCAATAAAAAAATTGAATTTTAACTATATTTAATATTAAATAGAATAAAATAAACTAATATTTTTATCAAAATTTTTATAAACATAAATAAACAAATATAGACGTATTTAATTTATATTCAATTTTAATATAAATATATATAATAAAAAACTGATCTCGCAGACTCATATGAATTTAAATAAGCAATATCAGAACAAAAAGAGGTTTATATTTGAGGTTAACATTATCGGAATAGTCATTATAAATGTTTTACATTATTATTAGAATAGAAAATTTATTAAAAAATTTTAATTGCGATTATATTTTGAAATTATTTCTATCTATAAAAAAGAATTGCTTTTTTTCTATCGCTGATATTTTTTATGTGGTTTTAAATACTGTAAAATTATCCGATATAAAATTATTTATTCATAAAAAATATCCTATATTCTTGATTAAATTATGTGAATCATAGAAACATATAATTCTATTTAACATTATTTAAAATACATTTCTTTCTCGTCCAATATTCGTGTATAAATAATAATTATAATAGTTGATTCTTTTATGGTTTATATTCAAATTAATAATCTTCCGATAATTTCCAATTAAAAAAAATTATTCAAAAAATCTCAGTATAATACTATATTTATCCAAACTATTTTTCTATAGTATGTGGATCAAAAACAGTCTACCACATGAAAAATGATTAAAAGTATAAATAATATTTACTGAATTTTTAAAATAAATCTGTTATAGATAAAAAATATGACTCTTAATATCTTCATTATATTAACAATATTAAAAATTAATAAAAATGCTAAATAAATTAAAATGTAGACTAATTTAAATTTCTAAAATTTTAAATCATTTTGGATAATAATAAACTCAATCTATTAATAATGCGAGTTGTATGTAAAATTTTTAATAAAAATTCGTGGTTAAATATCAAATCATAATTCCGATTATCTATTTATTTTTTATATATGATTTTTTTATTATTAAATTGGTCAAATGTGCATTGAACAATTAGATAATAACGACATTAAATAACTATATTATAGATATAGGATTCACAATATTAAGAGTTTTCTACTTTTTTTATTATATAGTTTAAATTTACATACTGATATGAAAAATATTTAAAATACTTGTATAAGTACAAAATAAAACTAGGAAAAAAATTAAACTATTTTTAATTAAATCTGTTTTTTGTTGATTATTTATATTTTTTAATTGTATAAACTCTATACCTAAATTAAGTTCAATGAAATTTATTTATTAAAGTTCAATTTCGTAAATGAATTTATAATTATCTATTATAACTATTTAAATAAAAATATTTGTACACTAAATAAAAAATAAAATTTTTATGTATCATGCTGTGATTTCTAATCATATTCGGATCCTATAACGTGCAAAATACTCAAAAACTAAATTAAGATTATTAATTGGTATTTGTAACTGTTCAAATAATAATAATATATTAAAAATGAGGAATATTATAAAAATTGGAGATATAAATGTGTAAAAGTATGTTTTTCCCTCTGGGTTATATGCGATTACAGCTAATTTATTCTCTGTTTTTGTTTGTGTAATTTCAGAGTAAAATCCTATTTTTAGTAGTAAAATTTATAATAATGGCTATTTTTATTTATACTTTTAATAATTTCAGGCTTGTAAGATTTTTGGTGTTTTAATTAAATACTTTGAATTTTAAAAAGATATATTTTGACCATAAGCAATTAAAAAACTTGATATTTTATTAATAATCAGAATACTGAGTCTGCAATACATGATAATTCTTTATCATAAATCTATTAACCCTTCCCCTGACGCTAGAATATTTTTTGTCCTACAAAATATAGTCAACTGAATTCATTAAAAACGATTTAATTCCGATTCCTTAAATAGTACTAGTTAGTTGGAGAGTAATACCAAATAATAAATTTACTTATAAGTCATGAACGAATAATAAAATTAGTATTTTTAAAGAGTGTTGGACGTGAAAGAGCTAATAAAAGAAAGATAATTAGCAACCAAAATTAAACTCAATGACCCTAGGATAATTTAATTTGATAATATCAGCTTATTAACCCTTTCACGTCCAACACTAATTGAAAAAATCAATTTATTGATTCGACTATGATTTAAATTTAAATTTACTATTACTGCTGTTTATCAGAATACCAATAATTAATATAGCCTCGGAATTAAAGTAATTAAATTGAACGTTTTTGGACATATTTTGGACATATTTTGTAGATCAAAAATATTCTAACGCGCAGGAAAGGGTTAAAAAGTATTATTGGCTAAATAAATAACAATTTTTATTGGATAATAATTGATTATTAAATTTCATAAACTGTAACTCAATATGTCTAGAACTACTCTCTTTATATAGAATCTTTCAGATAGCTTAATTCCAAGGCCTTTAGAATAATTTGTCTGTTTTATAACAGCAGCTAATAATGTATAATTCTTATAAATCAACAGCTATCAATTAATTCACTCTTATAATATTTTTTGTAAAGAAAGGGGCTAAAAAGTTTTTATATAATATAGTATACAAATGTGATAACGGTTTATAGTTGTGTAAATGACATAAATATTTATCCCTTTCCCATTAGAACTCTTTAAAAAAGTTCAATTAATTGATTCGCTTATGATTTATAAGTATAATTATTATTTGCTGCTATAATTTTTATGCCAATATCTCTTAATGTCTCGGAATTAATCGATTTTCATTGAATATAGTTGGCTACATTTAGCAGGTCAAAAACAGTCTACCGCCCAGGAGAGGGTTAACAACATTTCCAAATTAATGTATTAAAATAAGATTCATCAGTTCATATTTTATGTAACAAGTTAAATTGCTTTAAATTAGATTAAAAGAGATAGAGCAGAAATATGTATAATTTTGCGATTTATCTAAATGTTATTACTAGCTTGTTATTTATTTTTTAAAAACATGGTATTAAAAAGTTTTTAAAGTAATAAGTAAAACCTAAAAATTTTAACTTTGTTTGCTCTATATAAAAAAAATTTTCAATTAAAAACATATAAATAGCAATGAAAAATCCATGATTTCTAAAATTAATAGTAACTTATTTAAAAATAAGTATTATAAAACAATAATAAATATGAAAGTAACACTAGTTATATCCAGTTTTTTTGTCGTTAATTCGGTGAGTGGGGCTTCAATTAGTGAACTTGGCTCTATTTCTAAAAAATCTTTGTTTTCTGACAGCTTCGAATTCACATTAAAAGATTTTGAGGACAATGCTAGCGTATACCAATATTGCAAAGCAGGCTATTTGGACTCTAATACGTATAAACCACTAGAAGATAGTGAGTTGATTTCAGTACAAGCTATTTTAAGAGAAGGCGACCATGCGCCAGCCTACTTCAATATAAAAGAAAGAAAAAAATGGCGCTTTTGTGATAAGACCAAGCTCACAAAACATCTGAGACCAATGACCACCATACAATTGAATGATATTTCAGTTGATATAACCAAAGGTCAAGTACTTCAAATACCGTATAACCCTGTTTGCATTGCTGGAGAATTGACACAAAAGGGAGCTGTCGATTCGATCGATTTGGGAAAGTCGATGCGCGACATCTATGTAAAAAAGCTGGGATTTCTGAAACCTGATTTACAAAGTGCATCCCAACTAAAAGTTAGGACTTCAAACTCAATGTAAGAACTTGTATAGATTTTATATACACATTTATAACGATGTTGTTACAATTTAGACAACATTTGTTGAAAAACATTTTATTTACGATAATATACTAATCTTAATAATTAGGAGCGCAAGACAAACAGCCAACTATGTTCTTTCCGGCCTATATCCTGTTTCTGGTAATGGAGACGATGTGGCAGTAAATTCATTTTATCTTCCTGCCGCGATAGATAATATTTTTGACAATCCTCAAGCATGCCCAAAATCACAAGTGCTCCTTAATCAGATTATCGCATCAGACGACTATCAGGAATATTTAGGTACAAACAAAGATTATATTGAAACTTTGAACAAGATTATATCAGCAAACACAAGCAATCCAGAATTTACAACTTCAAAGAAGTATTACTATGACAACATCCAATCTAGAGTTTGCCGTGGTCTTCCATACGCATGTAACAAGGATGGAAAGTGTGTGAACGACGATATATTCCTTACATTTAAAGCCGACTATACTACTGAAGTCTTTTTCCAAAAAAGACTTATCTCGTTCTCGCCGAAATATAACAACTTTACATCAGGATTATACCTTCGAGACTTTAAGCGTGATATGGATCAGCTAGTTAGGGTAAACAAAAATAGAAAGAAGTGCCCAAGTAAAAAATCACCACGTTTCTACATGTACTCAGCTAATGATCAGACAATTCACAATGTCGCCTATTCATTGATAGCTGGGGCTCTTGATTCTCTTGCAGCACCAATTTCTTCAAACATGTTCTTCGAGGTCTGGAAAAACAACACAAGTGGGAAATTGAGCGTTCGTGTTTTTTATAATAACAGAATTCTCCAAGTTTATGGACAAGATGGATCTAGGACGAATCCATGGTGCGATTTTAACTCTTGCGACTATGACAAATTTATGCAAGTTTTGGATACCGTAATCCCACAGAATCCATCAGTTGAATGTTATGCTTAATCTCGCTTTATAAAATCGATTTAATTTTTATATTTTTAATAATGATTTTAATAGTATTTATTAATAGTCATTAATTGATTAATATTTTTATAAAGAATAAAAAAAGTGACTTTAAATTGTAAAAATGACTTTTTTTTGGCTTACCAAGAGCTAACTTTTGGTATTTTCTTCATCTCTGTAGACAAAGTATATCTATTATAGCTAAATTGTAAGTTCCGAAATTTGATGATCTGTTTTTAATTCTCTTTCACTTATACCTCCATTACCGAATGTTCGGACACTTAGGGAATGGCTGTGAATGCCTCCAAGTGCGGGATAATATCAATAAGCGGGTATTTGACCACTGATATGACCCTGCAGGGCCAAAAAGTCGACTCCACCGACCAGTACACCTACTTGGGCTATATTATGAATAGCAAGTGGGATGTATCTGATTTAATAATTTAACTACTGAAAAGCATGAAAAAATAAAAGTCTGGACAAATCATTTTGGTGATCTAGCCAAAGACACTACTGGGAACAGCCGATCGACAGATAAGTGGGAGAATCTCATCTCTAGCGACTGTGAATATTACCCAGAGTGTGATAGCACTATACTATGGTCTGAAATCACGTGTGCACTTGCAGATACACCAAATAACGAAGCTCCGGGAGCTGACGATGTACCATCTGAGGTATGGAAACTGGTGAGGGCCGAGCCATCACCAACATCAAGCCTAGCTAAATTAATAAATAAAATCATCAATATTATGTATGATACTGGGAATATGCCCCAGTGCCTAGAAACTTCAGTGGTGGTCCCAGTTCCTAAAAAGGGTGACTTGAAGGACCCCGATAACTACCGAGGGATATCACTCATCCCAACACTGGCAAAACTGGTGGCCAAAATTGTGGCCACCAAACTCAGTAAAATCGATGCGAAATACCAAATATTGGTAAAAGAGCAAGCTGGATTTCGGAATTTCGAGGAGTGTGCGGGCCAAGCGACCACTCTATACGAAATAGTACGCCGACGGAAAATTCAGAACAAGGAAACATGGCTCTCTCTCTCTCTCTCTTAGAAAATTTTTTCTTGGGCGAGCCAATAGGATTAGAGAATCTATAAAATTTTATTTCTTATCTACTATTCACTTTTTTTTACGCCCTGACTAAATAAAATTGACTATAACCATCGAACGCGTAGTCTATCGACTTTAACTTATTAATTCAACTTTGTTGACCTTGCCAAGAGCTACATTTTAGTACAAGTTTGGTCTCTTTAGACAAAGTTTAACTTTTGCAATTAAATTGTAAGTGCCCAAGTTTGGTGCACGGTTTTAATTAGCCAAAT
>LSSN01001910.1:0-39654 GCA_001970855.1 Smittium culicis
AATTTTTTTTGTAGTATAAAAGATTTAAATCCATCATTTTTTCTCTAAAATTTATTAGCTTAAAAAATTTTAAATAACTAATTTTATTCTTTAGTTTACATTTATCGCATAATATATATATATTTGTATTATAATATATTTTAATTTATTTTATGAGAGCTGTTTTTTTTTCTATTTAAATATAGTGATAAAAATAATGAATTTTAAAATTAAATTAGCAATTTATGAATATTGAATAAGTATTTAATTATTTCAATTCAATCAGTGGTTTTAATTATAAAAATCATTATTTTTTTATATATTACCTTAATTTTAGAATTTCAATAAAAAAGGAAAATCTTGTGATATAAAAAATTACAGTCAAAAAATTTTTTTACTATAATTACCTTCTAACACAAATCATACCCTAAAATACTATAAATTTCAAATTAAAAAATTTTTATAGAAAAAAATCGAATAACAGAATTCTAGAAAACACTGGTGATGTATTAAATTAGAAAATATCTGATAAAAATAAAAAATGTAATTACATATAGCTATGGGCCCTGAAATTTATGTTAAAAGAATGTTATTTAGGCCATTGTTTTAAATAAAGGCAGCGAATAAAATTATTTTTAATTTTCAAAATAAAAATCCAAAAATTTATTGTCTTACATCTGTTTGTAAAACGACCAGCTTTATAATAGGAGAGAAATTTTATATCTAAGCTTTAATTTATAGTTAAAAAAGTTTTTTAACTTTCATGACTCAATTAAATCACCAAATATATCTATAATCGACTATAAAATATATATATATCATATATAAAAGATGCTTTTAGACTTTTCAAAAGTTGTGCGTGGTTAAAATTTAATGTAAAGATATCCCATATTGAATTTTATCTCGTATTTGTTAAATTTGGATAATACTTAAATATCACGTAAATAATATTTATATTTAATTCATATTGGCGATTTTTTGACAAAATTTTTCATTTAAATAAAAATTTAAAAAAATTCGCTAAAAACATGATAAATACGGTATATATATATATATATATACATCAAATTAATATCAAATTCAAACAATTTTTAATGACTTTTCTTTGTATATTATCTATAAATATAGAAATATCAATATAAAGTTTTTGATATGATTATATGAACAGCACTAGCTGCACACTTCAATAGATATATTGAAAAAAATTTTAAATTTTTAAATCATTATTTTTTTTATTATTGAAAGTAAATCTAGATAATTAATGAAAAATTTTTGAAAATAAAGAGAAATCATGTTCTAATAAATTCAAATATTGGATAATAATAAATATATTGATTATTACGATACTTATATAATTCTTACTTTGAACTATTTATCATTTTTTAATCATATCATTTTTATTTTATTTATTGGATACAAATAAAAGATTTTTTATTGGGTTAAATAATTAGTATGCTAATTTATTATATAATTGCTTTGAATTTCATTATTTCGGTTTTATTAAAGTAAAATCGATTATATTGTGATATTCAATCAACAATATATAAATATATATAGCTCAGCTAGAATTGTATATATTGGTCATAGTAATTTTTGTCATTGAAAAAATATAAAATACTCAGATTTTGTTAAGAGCTGGAATATATATATAACTTTTGGAAATTTTTTAGATTCGTTGTATAAAAATGGCTTTTGATCTTATAAAACTCAAATCTCTTAAATGATATTGGAAATTTTAATCTGTAGTTTTATATTAAAAATTTAAAAGATATTGTATTTTTAATATATATTTGACATATCTAGCCGATAAATTAGATAATAAATAGACCACTTTTAATTTTATTCTTTAAAAACTGGTAAACTTAAATTCAAATTTATAAATAACAATGAAATTTTATATAAAAATTATTTTATAGAGTTATACTATATTTTTAACGCGGCGGAAGTTTTTATATTATAAAAATAAAAATCAATAAATACAAAAAATAATAGAAAATAATGAAACTTTGTTAATAATTTATAATATCGCTAGATTTTGAATTAAAAATAAATAAACTATTATTGAAATTATTATTAATTAATTTTAATATAAAAAATTTTGGAATATATTAGAACAATATTTAAAATCGAAATATTTGAGCTAAAATATCAATAAATAAATGCAATATTTAAAGGATAAAAATATATACGAGATAAAAAAATTAATTTAACTTTTATCGTGTCTACGGGATATAATTTTCTAAAATTTATTTTATAAATGTCTTAATATTCAATTATATGATCATAAAACTTTATAATGATATACGTGATCAACTATTATTCTAATTTTGAGATTAACTATTGAAATATTACTTGCAAATTAATTCTATATTTCAAAAGATTTAAAAAAAATAAAATTTAAATAACTTTTATCTATATAAAAATTATCAAAGTTTGATTCAATATTTAGAGCTTCTAAATATAGTATACCATTATCTCATATTAAGACTGAAATTTTATTATGACACTTTATATCTAAGACGATCCTAATCTAATCATTTATAATTTATCAAAAAAAAAAACTTTTAATTTTGAGGAAATTTTTGTCGGTAAATGTGTAAGGATTAATACAAAATAATGCTATCTAAAACCCCATATATGAGGATTGATCATATTCTTCCAAAATATATTTTCATATTTAATGAAAATTTATCATTGATATTTAACAAAAATTTTAAGCTCTCGAATTAATATATTAGTCTACATTGGTAATATGGATAAGTATATGTAAAAAAATTTCTGAGCCCAATATTGGAAAAATCCATCCTAACATCTAACCATGGAGAGATCAATATGATTCTCAGTGAATTAATAATTTAAGATGGTGTTAGAATCTAATAAATTATATGATTATATTATCACCAAAAATTATACGCAATTCCTTCAAGTTATTATTCAATTGCCATAAGAGATATTTAATTTTTTTTTTTATTCAAAATTTAAAAGCTAATCTCTCCTTCTGTTATTCAATTTTGCTAATAGAAAAATTTTTTTCTTTGAATAAATCGATTAATCTTATATATTATTATTCAAAACAACATGTTTGGAAAAAGATATTAAAAAAATTAACTATAAAAAATCAAAAAATATATTTAAATAAAAGGCAATCCCTATTGATTATAACTTCAAGGTCACATTATACATTCCATATATAATTGAAATTTATATATAACCAAGTATATTCATAAAAAAATAATAATTAATACTGCCAAATTTTTTTTACGCTGAATATGTATTTTTAATTATTGTATTAAATAAAATCCAATAAGATATAAATAATATATATTGTGTATAATTAATATAGCAATATTAATTATATCATCGCAGAACTTTTTTCGATTTCTGATAACTATTATAAATTACACAGAAAATAAAAAATAGCAAATCGATTCTTGCAGTTTATTTCCGTGTTGTAATATTTGGAACAAATAAATATTATTATAAATTTCACCTAAATACTTTTTTTTAATTTCATAATATTATTATACTATAAAGCGATAAAAATTGTATTTTACATTCATACAATAATTTATAGTCATCTTTCATCGACTAAATTATTATATAAATGCGATAAAAAAATTAGGTATCAATTTAAACTTATTAAAATTGATTTTATTTTCACTAAAAAATATTAATTAAAGTATATCTATTATATTATTTACCATAATTAATTTATTTTGAGTTTGAAATTTATAAAAAAGCTTGTATTAAATAGTAGCAAAATATAAAAATAAACCCATTGATGAACTGAGATAATAGATATTATACGAGAAAAATAATCACTATTTGATTTTTAATTTAGAAAATTTTTTTAAAATACCTAGGCTCTGATTATCTATATCGTTTTTTTTGTGTTTAATGATCGTCCTATTAAATTAAATGATTTATAAATATTATCCATAATCAATATGCTATTCCACCTACTATTTTTGGCATTATTCTACCAGATGTTATGATAATATATATATAATAGTAATAGAGTTTTATATACCATAGATAATTGTTTTCAAAAGTTTTCATCAATATAATCGATGTCTAAATTATTCGAATAATTTTATAAATATTCAAGTACTAAATAAATTCAAACATTTAAAAATTAATTTATCTAAATATATAAGATCTGTAGTATTTTTTTTCAGGGATAGTTTCAGTTTTATATAATGAATATGTGATTATCCATGAGATAGCTTTATTCTTTGTTTTTTTTTTTTGATATTTGAAAATTCAATATTATCACTAAAATATCTAAGTTTTCAATTTTTTAAGTATTTATCACGATAATTAAAAATAAAATTACAAAATAATTAGATAAAATCTCATATTGTATTAATAACGCTGATAAAAAACTTTAAATTAAATTATTTCTTTATAATGGAAGTTTAATCGTATTTTATTAATTAATTACTTTATTCTAAGTCTCTATAAAGTTTATTACCTAAATATTTTACAGAAACTAAATTAATATACTCAAAATTTTTTATACTAGGATAAACTAAATAACTTGAGAAATAATATTTTTAATCAGTTATATGAAAAAAATTTGGAATATAAGATCTTATATCGGAATAAAAGATATTAATATATAAAATTAATCTTGTAAAAAATTCTTTTTTTGGTTAGTAATATTAATAGAAATAATAATAATAATAAGTCTCAACTTTGTATTCTCTGCAAATAGCGTTTTTTTTTTATTATAAAGATTTATTTCAACAAATATAAAAATATTTAAAACTAATTTTAAAATTTATAAAAATGTTAAAAAAAAGTAAAAAATTTTTATCAAAAAAGTTTTCACCCGGCTCCCCTCCACCGCTCTAGCAGCTCAATACCCACCGGTAATTGGTTCAAGGAGGCTGGTAAATCACTTATACTTTCTAGTATAAGCGATCTGGCAACACGAATGCCGCCCAAAAATTTGGCTGTTTCCAGCTCATAAATTTGATCGGCGGCGCCAGCGCGGAGCTGGCTTAAAGATTTTTTAGACTACGCCCCAAGGAGTTTTCCGACTAGCCCCAACCGGACTTCGTTGGAATTTGAAAACATAAAATTTTTATTAATGCCGATCGAAGCTGGTATGAACCGGCCGATCGTTTTATTCCGTACTCTGTGCCACATAGCGCAGTCTAATAGTATGTGATCTGCTGTCTCAGGCGTTCTGAGTTTGCAGCAGGGACAAAATATTTTATATTTTTCGTTGATGATTTTGGTGTTGGATAGGCGCTGGGCAGTCCAATAGCTTCCCATTCGCAATTTTCCGATGTCCTGGAGGCCCAGCCTCAGTGTGGGGTACATTACTTGCAGGCCAATCCAACTGCCTTTGGATTTTATTTTCCCGCTAATAGCCCAGTATTGGATTTTTGATCGGTTATTTTTGATTTTTCTGTTGACCAGTGAAATCACAGTCTGGCCAGCAGCGTCTGTCTGACAGTATCTTTTTATCCATCTTGAGCTGCCAGTTACCCACGCTGATTTTTGAGCCTTGATATGCTGCTTGATGAGATCAGAAATCCACGTTTTGAATGCCGGTCACTTGATATATGCTCGCTCACGGGTGGAGCTGGTGAATAGGAACACTGAGGTTATTCCCAGTTCCTCGCGGATCCGTTCCATGGCCGTGATTTTTCCGGCCTTGGCAACCAGTCGCGTTTCCCGGTCAATCACAGCCTGTATTGGATGAAATCGGGATTCACTCATCCCGAATGTCTCGCCTCCGTAGCATCCAATTGGAAGCAGAGCCGAATTTATGAATTTAATTTTAAGTGCGGTGAGCACATTTGAACGGTTTAGAAAGCCATATGCAGAGTATAAGGCTTTCTGTGCCTTCAGTTTGTTGTTTTTTATTGTATCAGATACACCACACTTGCTATTCATGATATAGCTCAAGTAGGTGTAGTTATCAGCGGCCCTGATGATTTGCTGTTGCAGTGTCATTTCGACTGCATTATCACAGTTGATGGCCATGATCGCGCACTTGGAGGCATTCACAGCCATTTCCCAAGCGTCTGACCACGCGCTGATGGCATCCAATGAAGTTTGTAAATTTTGGGCTCAGTTGGCGAAAAAAAACGCATCATCGACAAACAGCAGTCCTTGAATGCGGTTGGGTAGGCCAGGTACATACACTCCCAATACGCCAGAGAATAAATCGTTATTATAGAGGTCGAAGAGAATTGGTGAAGCTGAGCACCCTTGACGCACTCCACAGTGGTATTCTGAGCGCTCCGAAATGTCATCACCAATCCTAACAGCTATTTTAGGATCATAGTACATCCCCTTGATCACATTTAGTAGTTTTCCACCGATGTCGATGGACCGCAGCTTGAGTATCAGTGCAATGTGGGGCACTCTGTCATAGGCTTTACTGTATTCTACAAAGCAGATCCAGGTTTCGAGATTTTTTATTTTGTGGCGCCTCAAACTTTCGTATAGAGTGGTTGCTTGCGCAATACACTCTTCAAAATTGCGAAAACCGGCTTGTTATTTGACTATCAGTTTGTATTTGATGTCCATGGCTCCCAGTTTGGTGGCCACGATCTTGGCTAGTAGCTTGATGATCGTAGGTATGAGCGAAATTCCCCTATAGTTGTCAGAATCTTTCATATCACCCTTCTTAGGCACAGGTACTATGATACTTGTAGTCATGCAGCTCGGAATCTCACAGGAGTCATACGTTTTTTTAATAATTTTGTTTATAAGTTTTGCGAGATCAGATGTTGGCGATTTTTCTGTCATTACCATTTTCCAGATCTCGCTGGGCACCCCATCGACTCCCGGAGCCTTGTTATTTGGGGTATCATTTAGAGCCTTGGTGATTTCTGACAATTTTATTGAGTCATCACACTCTAGGAAGTAGTCCTCGTCGCCAGAAAGTAGCTCCCGCCGCTTGGCTGCACTGCGGCTATTCCCTGTGGTGTCTCTAGCTAGATCACCAAAGTGCTTATTCCATATACTTAGTTTTTTTGTTTTTTCTGTTATCAAAATTTTATCAGAATCGTACACTGGGCCGTTAGATACACTGTGGAAAGTGTTCCCAGTGCACGACTGCAATTAGCGTATATTTCAACGTAGAGAAAATAAAATTATACATTATTTTTTTAAATAAATAAGTGATTAAAAATAAAAAAACGTATTAGCCGTTATATGGGCGGTATAATGTTTTTAACCTATAAAATATAGACAATTTTGTAAAATAAAAATAAACTAATTACAAAAGTTATAAAAGTTGGTTTGTAGTTTATTTTTTAGCAGCAAACATTAAAATTACTTGTAAATCATAAATGAAACAACAGATCCGTTTTTTGAAAGAGTTAAATACAGATGATTAATTAAAGAAACTTACGAAGAATATTCGAGTTTGATTGATTTAGTAATACAAGTTTATTTAAAATTTCAAGATAGTAGTAAAAAAGGATGGAAAAAAGAGTAAGCGGATAAAAAAAAATTCAAGGAATAAAAACAACAAAAAGAACAACTCGTGTGTAAAAAGAAATGATATCCAGGAGCAAAGGTAGTGGGAGGAGAGGAATAAAAAGAAAATAAAGGAAAGCTAAAAACTATAAGGTGTACAAGACAAAATATAATAGTTTATTGGATATTTTGGAGTCTAGATGGTAGGTATGGTCTGCGGACGTAGCCAGAAGAACCGCTTACGGTATTTCTTCTAGAAGCAGTTACGCCGTTATTGAAAGAGTAATGTTTGTTCTTGGATTCAATGTTATCAAGTGGGGACAATTTTACATCCTGAGTAAAGTCTAAAAAATTGAATAGAAATTAGGGTTAAAAAAAAGGATATGATGGGTGTGAGTTATAAAGATATGGTTGTATAGAGAAATAGAATAGATAAAAATTAGGGAGGAGAGGGGAGGGTAAAAAAGGGCATTCGTACATTTAATATCAGCAGGTAAGAACGAGTACGGTTTAATGTTGAGGAGGGGGTTAGATTCGTTGTCTTGAATGGCTTGTGATGCTAAGGCAGGATCAGAGAACCAGGCGATAGCGCGATTTTTGTTGAACCATTTAATGCGAACGATGTGGCCATTTTTTCGGTAAGGGGAAAGTATTTCGAGTAAGTCGGATGTCTCCATAGGTTTGGAGAAGTCAGATAGTTCAAGGGATAAGTCAGAACGGTAGCCTATATTTTTAAAACAAAAAAAAAAAACAATGGTAAATTGAGGAGTCAAAAAATGATAATAGGGAGAGGTTGGAAATTTTAAAAGAGAGCAATTAAAGAGTCATTATTGAAATGTTACGTTTTTGGATGGCTTCGAGGTCGATGTTCATAGCTAGAGGAATTTGGTCGGAGTAAGAAGTCTTTCTTGGAGGATTTGCAGGGAAGACAGAAGTGCTGCTGTTGTTGTTTACATCATGGTTGAAGTCAGAAAGATCAGATTCTTTGAATTCAAATATTCTAGCTTTAATAAGGGGATTAGCCTGGAAATCAGATACGGCAGTAGGAACTAAGTAAATAATTATTAAAGAAGAAATTGTAAGAGTTAGTAGGTATAGGGTGATAAAAGAAAGATAAAAGGGTAAGAGTTTTGTGATAGGATGACTAACCAAGGTCAGGTTTTCTGAAAACAACAAGTGCTCTTGTGTCGTTGAGCCATTTAATTCTATATCCGCCGTTAGGGGTATTTCCATGCTGGTACTTCTCGAGGGCAAGGTTGATATCAGCAGTTTCAAATTCAGAGGGAAAGTCATAAAGTTCGATGGTTCTATCAGAAGGATATTCTAGAAATGAGCAAATTAAAGTAGGGAAGAGGTAAGTAAAGAAAGATGAATAGTAGAGGAGAGAGGGGGGGTGTGGAGGTGTAAGGGTACTTTTAATAACGGAATCGGCAGACCATTCGTATTTTTCTTTTCTGTGGCCTTGGTTTAAGGAGCTGTATCTTCTAACAAAAACATTTCTGTCAATTGGGTTATATGCGAGAGTTGAGTTGGGTTCGATTTGAGGTTCGCTAGGTTTAGGGAATTCAATAGGGGAGTTTGGCCATAAAGATTTGAGTGAGGAATCTTTAAAGGATGAGGAGGCGGGGAAATAGTAGCTTCCGCTGCTTTCTGTAGCTCTTCTGGCAAAAGACATATTTTTATGAGGGTGTGGAGAGAGGTGGGGGGGGATAGGGTTAGATAGATAGTGCTACAAAAATAGGTAAAATAGATTAAGGAAGCAAGCAAGCGAACGTTTTAAAATAGATAGGGAATTTGGGTAGGTAAAAGCGAGCGAGAGATAATAGGAGGCCAAAACAGGAAGTATAAATAAAGAAAAGGAGGATATTTAGCAGAGATAAATAGAAAGTAGAAGGGCAGAACAATAAAAGATGGATAAGGTAAGGGCAAGTGTTTTAAGAGAGGGCAAGTAAGGTAAAGTATTAAAAAAGAAAGAGAAAAGTGGTACAAATCAATATATATAAAAAAAAAAAAAAAAGTTGAGGCGGTTAAATAAGGAGACAAAAATATAGGCAGTATAAGAAGAAATGTAGAAAACAAAATTGAGGCTTATTTGGAAAAAAAAAAGATATAGTAACGAAATAAGGCGATTATATAAGAAATCTAACTAAAGCACAGAAGAAGGGAAAAAAAAAGCAGATAAAGATTTTTAGAATTAATTAATTAGCTTTGTGATTTAGTACTCAAAACAAATAGGCGACAAATTAAGGCATCGACCCAAATTAGGATATGCAAACTAATAAGGATAAATAATAGTTTGGCAAATAGACAGAGATTAGCAAATCGCTAAATAGAAATAGGGGGTGGTGGTGTCAACTGGTGGCATTTTTTTTTTTGTGAGTAGAGGCGGCATTTCTATTCTTTGAGCAAGTAATGGTGGCATTTATCCATCTTTCTGCGCTGACATCTCTATATTGCATTGACTTTTTTTTATTCAAAGAATTGGCGCTTTTCTACATTGACGAGATTTGGGGTGGGGAGTTGACATGTATATGGAGCGTTTCTGTGTAGACAAGATTTTGCGGCTGTTAGTAAAGTGCCAGGAGATTGGACATGGCCACTAAGTGATTTGGTCTTTATAGATTGGGCACTTGATTTGGCCTTTTTAGATATGGCACTTGATTTGATCTTTTAAAGGTAGGGCAATGGTGCGTGATTGTTTATTGTAAATTATGTGTCTACGTTTGGTTAGTTTGTGTGAGAAAGAGTTGGCTCCTTTATATATTTTCCCAGAAAGATATTGCGCAGAAAAAGAGTGTAGAGATTATCATTGGCCAAGGCACTCCAAATCATTGTATTGCTGGAAATGCCGAAGCTTATTTTCTTTTTCGCCTTGGAAATTCCCTGTATAATTAGCTTAGATGTCAAAGATATTCATTAGGAAAAGCAGATATAGGAGGCTACGAATTTGTATTCAAAGAGAAGGCTGGCTTTACGGTTAGCTATAGTTTGCGGTTTGGCGATGTTAATGCTTTTTTTTTTTTTTAACGGAGCTGTAGGGGTGAAAGCTAAGCAGTTTTTTTCTCCGCTACAGCGCCGTTGGATAGTGCTGATTATATCCAGCTAATTTTATACTTATTTATTTAAAATTCGATAACGGCAGATTCTGCCAATTGTCACAGCTGACAACTATAAAAAGACGAGCTACAGATAAATGCAATTTGTAATGCAATTGGGTAATAACTGTTACACACAGATAATAAGAGGTAGTTTATGAAAGAATCGTATGGGAAAGAATTCTAAACGGATTGGTGTACGAGATTTGGAAATGGACGACTTGTGTGCGTTTGGATAGAGCGCAATCACGCCCTCCACTAAATGCTCAGACGTGTAACTCTCCTCCACTAATTGCTCAGCTGTGTAACTCTCATCCACTAAATGCTCAGCTGTGTAACTCTCATCCACTAAATGATCAGCCTGAATTTCTTATAGTGTAAATACAAGCTCTTAACCCTTTCCCACACTACTCTTTAAAAAAGCTAATTTAATGATTCGTCTATGATTTATATGTAAATTTATTATTTGCTACTATTTTACAACTAGCCAATGATTGAATTGGTCATGGAGTTAAAAGTATAGCAATTGAACGCTGTTGGCTATATTTAGAAATCAATAATAGACTACTGCCTATGAAAGAGCTAATGAAACTCACTAATTTGTACTTGTTACGATTGCCTATTTGAATCTCAAATACCACCTTTTCTTTTTTGTAGATTTTAATTAGTACATACTTGGAGCTAACCACCGATTTTAATCATTGCATAATGTAACACTGGGCCAATCAGTTCCTCAGCTAAATAATAAAGCCCACAAGTTCATCAAATTGTATTTATGCGGCTAATGCTTCCCTAAGATGACCTCATCTACTCTTCCTGTGATTCGTTAGCTAATCTGGTGTTTATACTGATTTCGGATGATTAGGAAACCTATTTAGATATAATTACGTATGCGATCCATTCAAATATTGCGCTTTACACTTATGCCATAATCCCATTAGCTAAGCAATTAAACTTGCCTACCTTTTAGAGAAGCAAATAAGCCAAGCTAATCGTAAAAACTTAAACAATCAAGATAGATTTCGCAGACTTTTTTTATATGGGAACTCAGTTTGCCCAGCAATTCCATTCCACATTTAGGATGCTCAACTATAAATCTCATGCTTCCTTATCCGAAACTTAGCCTATAAAACCTACTCCCGAATTTTACGCCTATATCTACGTCCTATCCTACGATCCGCATCCAAGTTTTTAAATTTCGATTGCCCCAAACCTCTACATTTCATTTCCCTCTACACCACCTGTTCTGCTCGCCGCAAAAAATACTTGCTTTTCTAGCTGTTTGGCCACTAAATGCTCTAATACGCCTATTCGTTGGCTTATGCTATCCATTAACCTCTCTGACCTCTGCCACTTTTGCTCTTTGCATCGCCATTCGCTACCACTCAAACTTATAATTCATTGGTCATCCATATCTCCATTAGTATTTACTTACTCCTAGTATACGCTTATCACATGATAGGCTACTCTAAATTTGATACGCTCGCGTTGATTTCAAATCGATATTTAAGCTAATAGTTATTCTAGAAAACCATCCAATAAATACCCACAACTTGTATCATTAAAAAAAAATAAATAGTGGCCCATACTAACGAGGCCTGGGGCTCCCCTTTCCGCCCCAACCGCTAATCATGCTTTACCGCCCAAAAGATAAGATTAGATCAAATCCGTAAATCCTTTACAGCTAGGCCTAAGCTTTTAAGAGCATAGTACACTTGTCTAATAACAATATCCATCCGCCTCTCTCTTTTCGCCCATCATTGAGTCAAACACCTTATACTAACATTAATACGCCCTGCACTTCTATAGCCACACTCCTCGCTTTGTCCATCTGCTGCCTCAATAGTCCCCATCTCTTGGCACCAATCAACAACCGCAGAATAATAAATTGATACCTTTCGACTAAAATACTTTGTTAGTATTCTCTCTTTACCGTAATCGCTCCAATATATATACCCCCTCTCACATTTTAGCCTTTCCACGACCGTTAGATTATTTTTAATCTTCCAAATAAAACCAACCATATTACAAATTTACAAACAAATATACGCTCTTAAAAATATGTTGGTTAATATGCGTTACCCCTCCAATAACAATAAAATTTTTTTCAGTTTATATGATTTTGGTTTTTTCTCTGCCTTTAACCCTTTCCCGCCCAACATACTTTGAAAAATCGAATTTACTGATTCGTTATTGATTTATAAGTAAATTTGTTTTTTTCTGCTATTATAAAATATACTAATAACCATTAAGATCTCAGGGCTAAATTATTATATCCATGCGTAACTGGTTATATTTGGCAGACCAATAACAGTCTACCGCCTCGTGTAAGGATTAAATAGTGAATACCCTTGAAAAAGTCGAGTCCGATTGCCCTAATACCCACTATCTCGATTCTTTCATAGACAACAAAGCTATATCGCATAAACTGTTTTTCTGATTGGATCCCTTTAACTATAATTTACCTTAATCTGGGTAGCGGGCTAATAATTATCTACTTATTATATCCGATTTAAATCAATAATTATTATGTAATTACAAGGCCTATTCGATTACTAGCTTGTTGCTAAGTGACAGCAAATTATCAAACTGCTTAAAAATCTTAAACGAATCAATGAATTTAATTTTTTAATAGTGCTGGATATGAAAGGGGTAATCCCAATTAGTATATAATACCAAAAGGAAAACTTAATTTAGCGAATAGAACTTCCTAATTACTATCAGCTAATAAAGTTTCAAGGAAAAAATGTTCCTCTTACCCTATGAATATCTCGTACAGAATCCTTCTTATCTTATTAGATAAACAAACCTAGCACACAAAAATATCCTGCATTAGCATATAACCAGAACATAAAACAAAAAAAAACAGTAATAAACTTTCAAGAGCTTGAACAAATGCTTTTACAAATATATTCGGTGCTGCTGGCCAAAGAATATATTGAAAATAAAATAACTGCTAATGGAATATCAGATTGAACTGATCTATAGAACAAGCGATCAACACTCGTAACTAGCTGAAGTCATGGAAGCTATCTGAATTTGAAGGTCAAATGCCTTGCGCAAGATTTTCAATCAGCAAAAAATAAAATTATAAAGTAAAACTCTCTAGAAAGCGAAAAGGTTCCTCGAAAAGGTGCTCCAATCAATTAGTAGGCAAAATTGTTTTAGCAATAGGCTCTCTTGAGCTTTAACAATATATATATTAGCCAATAACCACCTCATAAAAAAAATAAATCACAGTTTCAAATCATTTTTATTTACTAAAGCAACCAAAAAAAAAAAATCATATATCTGATTTAGGAAAAACGAAGCCAAAATCCGTAAGTAACTGTGAAGCACCAGGAATAAGTCAAAAGCTTCAAAAGATCGCACAACTTTGCGCAAGAAGCCTTCACTAGATCAAAAATCTCATCAAAATATAATTATATATACTGTAGGATGTCTTGGTTCATTGAGGCTTTATAATCAATGTTATTGATCTTTAGAAATTTCTACTTTTTTCTGATGATGTTTAGATACAAATAAGTTTTTTTTTTACTACTTTTACCGGTCATGGTACATAATTTTTGCCTTTGAATTTTTCTTGAGAATTTAATAACAAAAAAAAAAATTTTAATATATTTATTTAAGAACGCAGTAAGTTATTTTTGTGAATTGATTGTTTATTAATTTACTATAAAGCTACTAAAACCATGGTAATAAAGAAAGAAATAATTAAAAAGTATTTATAAGTATTTTTTGGGAAAATCTCTTTTTATTATAAAAACTAGAAAACAAATAGTTGTATTGTGTGATATAAGAATTTTTGTATTTATATGATATTTTTTAAAGTATGTTTAAAAGCGTAAGAGTTTTAAAAAATATATTATCTTGACAAAGACTATGAAGTAGCTTATAATTAATATTAATTATAAAATTATCTTGTGTCCAGAATCTCAGCCACCCAATATATAAAACATATAACTTATTCTATAGTTTTTTTTTAACGCTTACTTATATCTTGTTATTCTGATGCTGATTTTCATAATTCATAGCTCATAGTTCATAGCTAATTTATATTTTATTTACTAATATCAGTAAAATATTTTTTTCGCGCTCTTTAAAATACTTTTATTTATAAAAACTGATGGGAATTTATACCATAATGGATTTAATCTTGATTCTGCTCTCATTAAGAAATAGTTACATGTGTTTCCTGGTTATATAGATAAAATAAAATTTTCTTTGAAAAATGCTATAGTATTTGATGTAATCTGATTAGGCAAAATATTATTGAAGTTCTTGTATTTACTCCGATAAAATTTGATTTAATAAAATATTTTAGTACGTGATTAATTTTGGAAATCATTATTTGAAATCTTAGTATTAGGATTTATTATTTGTATTCCTCAAGGTATAACTGTTCATTATATACATGTCTACCAATACATATGTACTCTATATCCCAAATAATACAGAATATTATCACAACCTTTTCATAATCAATAAAATAATTCGATAAAAAATTAAATAATAACTAGCAATTAAAGTTAATTAAGTGAAATGAAAACTAGATACTTAAAAAATTGAATTATTAAATATCGCATAATATTTATTTGTAAAAAAATTTTTTGATTTAATATAAAAGGCTTTTAGAAAAAAATTTTTGAATAGTGGTTTTCAAGTACATAATAGCCTATAATTTTATTTCTCTTATGAATTTTACAATTTAACTATCGATCGCCCTACAATTATTTTGAAACTAAAAGTTTTTTTTCTTCATAAAGAGTTCTATTTAATTTTATTTTTTATATAACTATAATTTAAATATCCATGCCTATAATCTTTCTTTTAAAAACATAAATAATAGCGTGTCGTGAATATTTTAATTTCTCTTTGTAATATTATCAAATATATAAATCAATTATATCAAAATACTGCCTTAATAAAAATAAAGCTATAATGTATAGCTATTTAACAAAATAAAATACAATTTTCTGATTTAAAAGTTATATCTAAAAAATGACGTTTATATTTACGCACACCTAGAGTATAAAAATTTTCATAAATCAGCTGCTCGGTTCAAATACTATAAGAATAAAATAATCTAATATGAATTCTAAAAAAAAAAAACAACTATCATGTTTAGCGTATTAGATTATAAAAAATATTTATGCCACAGTATATTTCTAAGCACTTAACCTAGTTAAACTAGTTTATGTTTCGGATTAATATAATTTTTTGTTTATAGAGTGATTCTATAAATAACTATTTTTTTGAGAATTTTTATTTTTATACTTTTATTTCGTATTTTTGAATATTTTTTCTTTTCATAAAAAGTGTGAATTTGCTTATAATCAATAAAATTTAAATCAATCAAAAAAAATGATAAATTTAGTTTCATATTATTTCTATCTATGATACAGTTTATTAGTTTGTAAATAGTATGAGTTTATGACTTTATATATATATATATATGTGATATTCATACGGGAAGAGGACCTTTTTTTCTTAGATTTTACATTTGCTTATTTTATTAAGTATAGATATAGGTTGTTTCAGTAAAAAATTTCGATTATAAATTCTTAAAAGATTTAATAATAAAAGCAACTCCAGCGAATAGGAAAAAATTAATAGGAGAATTTCATCTTTTCGAAATAACCTATCATGCTCTGAGTTAAATGAATATATATGAATTCATGATGGGATACTTAAAATTATTTATTCGACAACCTCATTTTTTTATCGCATAATTTCTTCAAACTGACAACTATATTTCAGATATTTAACTCGCTACACTTTTTCATAGTTCTATGATCTGATATTTTAATACCATTACTCTCAATAATGATTATTTAGATATTTATGGAGTATTTAAACAAAAAAAATAAATATTGAAAAGATGGTATAGAATTGGTTAGTATTATTAGTTAAAACGCACAAGTTTTTTAATAGTGACTCGATTTATGCCTATTTTAGAATAAATATATTTGTTGATTAATTTATATTGTATATTTAAAAATTCTCAAAAATAATCCAGCTCGAATATATATCTGATAAAATTATGTGTGATAATTAAATTTTAAATGTAGATGATTTTTAGGATTTTAATATTGGTGAAATATAAATAAATCATCTAAATATCGGTATATAATTTAGATAATCAATAATCATATTATCTAAGTAATACAGGTATATCAGTCTTTTAGTTTTATTGTTAACATTTATTGATTAAAATTAGTTTAATCGAATAAAAACACACATACTATGTTATGATAAATATATTACACGGAATTTATTTTGATGAATCGAGTAAATGATATTTATTAATTTAATTTAAACCATATCAATAATTTAATTTAATCGAATTTTCTCGTATTTTGGCAGAATTTTCTAGATATTGACTCTTTTATGAAATTATCTAATATTTAACGATATTTTAGTGTATAATAATAATAAAATTTTTCATTAAGCTATCATGAATTTATTTGAAATACTTATAAATTGAGTTAATTATAATTTTGATTGGTCAAAGTAATTTATGAATTTTTCACTCTGATATTAAAGATGTCTAATTGAAAATTATTTCACTTTGCTTGTTTATTATAATTCATTCATGATCAAATATTTCAATGATATGATTTTTTTTGGATATCTGATGTTTTATGGCGAGTTTGATAAATACTATTATTTAGTTTCATAATTTTATAGCTATTCTTATTGATAGATTATTATAGGATGTAAATTTTGGGGGCACTGATTCGTTATAAACACTATGAATCAAGTTTAATGACGAAATTTTATATGTTTTTTCAGAGTTTTGTAATTATGTGATTTTTTGATATTATTTGAATATTTTTTGGTGTAAATTATACTTAAATTTTGGGTATTATGTAAACTACATTCATTATTACTTATAATTTAATAATTTAATTCATTATCCTGCTTTTTTTGATAAAAGCTTAAATGAAAAATATAAATGATTTTTAAATAGACAAAAAATATTTTTAATCATTTACTATTAGATTTTTATTCCAGTGAAACATATTTTATTAATTCTTTTTGTAATTATTTGTGCTTAAAAACCAGGAATAAATGCCTAAAACCTGAAGTATTTAAAGTAGTATTCGTATAAAAGATAAATAGATATATATTGTTGAGGAAAAAATTACACCTTCTTTGACCAATGATAATTCTGATATAAAAAGAGAACATAGGAAGAATAGAACAAAGAAAGGCATCTATAGTGCAATCTCTTTGTGCAAAAATAGATGTGAGAAAACAATTGAATCAATTACAAAGAATAAAAATGAGAAATATAGGATGAATATCATTAAGGAATATAAGCTGAAATTACAAATATAAATATTATGAGATATAAATTTTAATGATATTGATATACCCAGAAGGATAGATCACAAGAATATAAGTCTAAAGGGAATATTAATAGCCTTTCCAAGAACTATGAGGTCAAATCAGCCTTAAGCAAATACGAAGAGGGTCAGAAGTTTAAATAGGAGTTTTATACCATTGTCTATTTATTTTATGAATGATAAAGGTATAAATACAGTCTATTCGTATAGTTTGTTGTGAGTGTTAATTTTTTTGAGTAAAGAAATACTAATAAAATGTTTAATAATAATTATAAAATTATTTTTAATTAGAAAATATATTTTATTTAATAATTATGCATATACAATTTTAATATTCGAAAATTTTACAAAAATTAACTTATAAATCGATGTAATCTATCATTATTGAATTAATTTTGTTTATTTATTACACTTAAAAATAATTTGACATGTAGTCATAAAATAAACACAATACTATCTTTTTTATTTACTATAAAAATTTTTTATTTGGCTAAATTTATAGCGTGGATTTTATATATTAAATTGTTTTTATTAAATAATCTCAAGTAAAAATAGTTATTTGTGTGATTTTTTAGATTTTGTAAAATATTATAAAATAGTTTATTGTATTTAAATTCCGATGATATAGCACTGAGAGCAACAAAAAATTCGTTTCCTTAATAAAAAATAAAAGGTGTGACTTTTTTAAATAGAGATTATAATTTTTTCATTAAATTGTGTAGTTTTCAATCAATCATAAATTGAAGGAGTAACAGAATAAGTAATCATAAAAAGTACATAACATCAATATTTCCACGCATTTTTAAGTATTTATGATTATGGTTGGAGGTAAAAATATATTCCATAAAAAAAAAATAACATTAAGTCTAAATGATTTAGAAAAATTTAATAGTAGAAGCAATATTCTCTTGATTCATATAGATAACCTGGTATAAACTAAGTTTGATACAAAGTATTTTTGGGGTAAAATTTGTGATAAGGGGTACTTTTTATGAATTTTCACATAAAACTTGAACAGTAATTTTTAGATAGCTTTATTTAAATTTACTTTTTGCTTTTATTAAAATTTAGATACAAATATCTTTTAAGGATATTAAAACCTGTTCATTTTTGGCTTCAATTAAGGCTTAGAATTACATAAAAATTTATAAAAGCTACTATATGTTATTTATGATATATGTACCTTCGTATTAAATAAAATCTGATTAAAATTTAACTCGAAAATGTTACTATTTTAATTATGCCGATAGGTAAAACTTTGGTAGCCATATTAAAATTAATCAGGGTTTACAAATCAGTTTAAAGGTATTAAGGCTTTAATTTAACGAAAATTGATCTAAATTTACATAATTTGTTTATTTTTATGCGGGTGACGCTTTGATTTTTGAATCAATATTACTAAATAAGTTTAATATTTATATGCAACTTACATTATATTTACCTAGAAAATTAATCTGAAATGGCTCTAAATATGAACTAATCTGCTATTAAAAGCTGTATTTTTTAAGAATTAGTTGATTTAATTAGATAAAAGACCATTTATCATTATTTGAGGAAGAAGAAATATTGAGATTTAAAATTTTATATGATAAAAATAAACCAATAATTACATGCAAATAAAAGCAAAAGTGAAATAAATTGAATTGAGAAAAATTAGGCTGTAAAAGAATTAAAATATTCGATCGTACTATCCTTTCCATCCTCTAAAAATGAGCGATAGGAACAGATGAAATGATATTCTTAGTTCTCCTCTTTCGTATAATATGAATAAACTCTTTCTATTGAAGCATTGGTTAATTTATAATTTATTAATCATAGTCGAGACAAAATAAGCTACTCCAAATCTAGAATTCACATATAAAAATTATTCGATGAATATCTAGTGAGACAATAGATGTTCAAATACGATACAATTTTACCAGAATTCCTGAAAAAATATACTAAAAGATATTAGCCAGATGATTCCGGTTAGGTCGGTACCGATTTCTCTACCCTTTATTAGCAGAATTTTGGGGTCGCTCATGATTAAGTCTGAGATTAATTGGGTGTCTATATAAATATTTTCCACAGAGATATACTGATTATTTTCCCTAATTAATTTAGCATACTTCTATACACTAATTATGGCCGTTTTTTTCATGCTTTGTTGACCAGAAGTTAAAAACTACCGATTCATTTTAGACTTTTTAGGAAATGTGCAGATGTAGTATTCAATCTTTGAAGGAGTTAATAACAAAGAAAATTTCAGCTAGTTGAAATATATTTTTTTCTTTCAGCGTTACTATAACTACATTTAGCTAATTATATTATTCCCTCTTTTTAAATAGCAGATATTTTGTATTTAATTGGCACTAAAAATATCTGTGAATATCAAAAAAACTCATTTTAGAGTTAGTTTCATGGAATTGAGTACTGATTTTGGTTTTAGCTTCCATAAAACCTTGAATCGAGTTATTTTAATTGACTTTCTAAGGAATTAAATGATGTTATTATCATCTGATGCCTTCATAAAATCGATTAAATTCGGATTAATAAATTACATCTGATTGAATATCAATTATCAGCACCAGGGCGAAATTGATGGTTTTATCGAGAACACTTTATATTTTTATACGGTATGAATTATATCTAGATAAAATATTGTTATAGTTTCAGAAACAAGCGCGTTTATATCGCTCAAAATAATTCAGTTTAAAATGTGCGCTAGATAGTATTTTACTTAGATCGATTTATTAAAAGTTGTTTATTTTAAATCATAAACTCTAAATATTAATTTTCGAGTTCAAGAGATTCGAGGTAAATAGCATATCTTTACTCATCTAGCTCCAGTCTTGCTATCAAAGAGTGGTGAATTTCCAATTTTCTAGTTTGGAATATTTGATTTCGCGTGAAGTGCCAGCTTTTGAGCGACAAATTTAATGAGTTTAGATCAGGTTAAAATTTTTCTGAATATCAGAGTACTAAATTAATTTTGAATCGTTACCTGAGAAACTTATAAACCATCTGGTATGTAATATCCCAAAGTGGGTAGATATAGGTCTACTTTACTATAAAAACCCTTTTCTTTCGCATTTTGTACCAGTACCCTGTTTTCCTGGATCCAGATGTAGCATTTTTGCAACTTTTTGATTGGTCTCAAAGAGATCGGATCCAAGTCGTGAGTTCCAAGCTGTTAATACAGCATTGAATTTATCAAATGTGATAGAGTTGATTCGTCTTGGGAGATCACCCTGATTTATGAATATTTTTTATCCAGTTCAGATAGAACGCATTAAAGCCGAGAGAGAGTTTTTGTCAATAGGCAGCGCAAAAAAAAATTCCTCTGCTATTCTCGATAGTCCTAGGAAGTTTTCGACGCCAAGAATTTTGGCATAAATGATGTTAGTTGTATTTTCAGAATATAATAACACTGGTAGCTCATCTCTCTCTATTTCTTTTTGGGTTAAGATCAGTCAGTAATCCCTTTTTTATAGTATAAAATTACTCCATATGTGGGCTGTTCAGCCCAGAATACGAGTGAGAGTCAATAGAATCCCTAATGATTAATTGGTTTTATCTGTGAAAATCTACAAATATGGCTTCTTGGTCAAGAATTAGTGACTATTTTTTCGTGACAGCAGATTTTAAAAGAATCATAGGTTCTTGATCCATGTAATTTACAGAATTACAGGCAAAATCATTGAAATACTCTCGAAAAGAGCTAGATTTTTGAACTCAATGATTCAAAGAGGATGGATTTCTTAGAAAGTAGAACTAAAGAAATCTATAATATCTTTATGAGAATCTCAATAATCTCAATCGAATTTCCAGTTTTCAGAATTTTTTTATACTCTAATCGCACATACCTGATCTTTTTCAACAGAACTATGAGAGAAATAACCGTGTTTATTTTATTATACCGAAACTGGTGCTTGACTGTTATTTCTAGAGCTAAGAATTCTCAGTGTTAGTTATGGATCCAGGTGCTGAGAGCTTGTAATAGACTAAGCGCATAAAGTTTTGCACACCTTTTTTGACAAGATAGGCGGAAGTATATTCAAAACAATGAGGCCTTTTCGAAAATTGGGAGAATAATTTAATTGATAAAAGAATGTCAATATATAAATCATGGATATCCAAGCACGTAAGATAGCCCATCAAAATATCGTGTGAAAGAATTATCTTAGAATTCAAATCATTCAATTTTCTCCATCTCATGTTTATTGAATTCTCGGAGGTCTAAAACCAACCTGAGGCCTCATATTACCGTTGTAATGATAAATTTCTAGCTTTACTAGTTCGGATACTGATTTTGGATTCATTAGATCTCTTGTTTAGCTATAAGAAAGGATACTAAATACTCTTTAATCTTACACAAATTATAGCTCAGATAATTTTTTTCAACTCACAGATTGTACATCTGAATTTTTTGAGCTCATAAAGAATAAAATGAAACCAAAAAATTATATGTAAAGTACCCTATCACTATCATTCAGGTAAGAACATGCTGCCTTGAACATGTAATTATTTCCCTCATTATAGTTTCTTATAGGTTTATATTGAGACAATTTCCCGATGCAACCTCTCCCGGGAAAAATTGACCTAATCTTAGTGGATATTTTCTTGGATTCAGAAGTGATTAACGCTGTATTTCTCTTAAAAATACCAATGTAAATTCTTATGATTACATCTGTATTAGTGTTAACCTGGCACATGAGAACTGGATAAACGCACTATTGCTTTGATACAGGATATTATTATGTTTTTTTATCAAAAGATTCATGATAAATCAGCTGATTTGAATCTTTTTCTATCAATTGAGATTATTATTCTGAAAGTTCCGCTCATTTTTAATAGTTTTATAGCCTAAACTAGGTTTAAATAGCAGCTATTCAGCGAATAAAGCTCTCGACGTGTTGTATACAAAGGTTTAATGTTTTTAAGTTGCGATAATTTCCGGGGTACCCTGAAATCTACCTTGAAAATATTAATAGATGGGCTTCTTTTCTTGGATTAGGCCAAAATATATTATATTTATTAATAGTCTGATTTCATCGCAGCTCTTGAAGCTGAACTGTTCAGATCCGGCGAAATATAGTTCATAGAAATTGTGTTAGCACAAAAATATACTGAAGTCGCGTGCTCTTTTCAATTATACATGATATTATGACAGTTCTAGATACACGGTGATATCTTTTAACAGGAATCATAGTAGTGAAAAATGATTCCTCAATTTCTGAGCCGTTGCTCCGTTCTCATAGAATTTATTAAACCATATTTAGTTATTAAATTTTTTTTATATTTTCAATTAGAAAATGTGTAATTAATGCTTGTTTTATCTTATTAATTTATGGCGGTAAATTTGAAAGTATAGATTTTGGTAGATTACTTTTGATAATGAATATATTTTATGTTAACACAATCATGTAAATAAATTATATGAAAATAAAAATTTCTCAGTTCATTTTTTTTTTAAATAAATTATTATGCGCATGTAAATTTAAGCTTAGTTTTATCTAATATAATCGTAAATATTAATTTTAAAAATTTCAGCTAATAATATTTTATTAATCAGAGATGTTAGTGCTAGTTCTATTTTTGATATTTACACATAAATTTTCGCTTTATAAACCTCAATATTAAACTAACTCTAAAAAATACATATTTATGAAATAATCAGGTTTATATTTATAGGCGCAGAGCCTTTTTTATTAAACTATTCATATCATAATCTTTATTCTTTAAAAAAACTATATAGATTATATCATACAATAAACTATTCGATATGTCCAATGACATTGCTTAACCCAGCTTCCAAATATTATTTATAAGGAAAATGTATTCAAATCACTTAAGAATATCCAATAGTAAATTAAATATTTGTTATGAACTAAAATTATTTTAGAATCTCGGGCTATCAGAATTAATTAAAAAATATTAAGTTTATCTAAAATTATTTTGAGTATAAAATGTATATCACAACGTTAGTAAGCTAAAATATATATTTTATTCATTTTGAAATGGTATTTATTTTTTTATGCATTAAATAAGTTTTAATTAAATTTAGTATATGAAATAAAAGTTAAATACACCTTTTTTACGATAATGCATCTTTATTCATATATGTAGAAGTATAGAACCAGTCAAATAAATCTCTTTGTAAACTGATTATATAATTTTTTACCTCCATTATTATATTCTGAAAATCTTATTTTAAAATTTAAATTTAAATACTATAACTTGATATACTAAAATTGGTAGTATATGAATCAAAATTTTGAAATCCTTAATGAGGATAAGTTTATTGAAACTACTATGACTAAATTCATATCAAATTTTTTGATGTAAAACCTGAAATATATAAAAACTGATGTTAAAATAAAGAAAAGCTTGAAAAAAACAGGAAAATTTAAAGGGGGGAGGGTGGAATTCAAATAAAGTTAAAAAAAAGAAATTAGTATTTTATTTAAAAAAATTACTTTTTTTGTTCAACAAATTAAAATTTAGTTAATTTATTATATCAAATTTTTAAAATATATCTAGTTTAAATAAATATAAATCATCATAATACCCATATATAATCCAATATTAAAATGAGCTCTATGAGAAGATGCTCAAAATAACAGAATAATTCGTTCGGATAAGCTGAATCTTATATATATAATGTTATAATATTTTTAATCTAATTTAAAAGCTCAAGTTTTTCATTTAAATATATCAACTCATGTCATGTATATACTCGATTATAAGCCTATAAATATTTGTAATCTTTCAAATTTCAAATTTCGAAATTATAAATATTTTTTGTAAAATTTTTATTAAAATATAAAATATTGAGGAAAAACTTCCTAAAAAATACTATATTTATGACCAATACCTTAATATAATATAAGGTTTAAGTTATTGCAAAAATTCAATAATCTTTATCTAAATTTATACCAAGCTTCGAAAAAATTATACCAAATCATATTACCAACTAGATATTAATTTCATATTTTCACATATTCAAACAGCTATGCTATCATTTAATTCTATTACTGCAAAAACATTATTTTTATTAATAAAATTTTCAATTTTTAAAATTTATTAAAAGGCGTATAATAAATTTAAAAAAAATTTTTTTTGGTTTAAATTTATCAGCTTATTTTGTATTTATATGAATAAATTTCCCTCTTCACACATAATATTACAAAAAGACATCAATTTATCTTTAATGATAAAATATTCCAACAAAAATACTAAACAAATACTAAATTAAGTATAAAAATTCTTGAATTCTTCCCTAAAAGTAGTTACTAAATTGAATGAAGTGCATTTTTACTGAAGTTTCAGCCACATTGGCTGAATTCTTCGGATGGGGGGGGGGGGTTGTATTTTTGCTAAGGGCAGACATGAATCTGATTTAATGCATTCTATTTTCTAAAAGCTATTTATTTATTTTTAGTTTTATTTATTAACGAGTTACTCAATAAATTGTAATTTTAATCTAATCGAATATTTTGGAAGGTAAAAACAGTTCAATTTTTTATGGTATCCAGTGTAAACCATAAAAAAATATGGTTAATATTCATAGTTTAGTTAGTGTAGGTCAATAATTTTATCTTAAAGATTGATAAAAAAAAAGTTTATATATTCTTTTATAAAGGTTCTTAGTTTCAAATAGAAAAAAATATTAATTCATAACTTTTCGACACCCTTTTTGACGTATAAATTCTGATGTCTTTAACTAAAATTTCTGTAAGAATTCGTCTTACAGCCTCATTGTCCATAAAAATCTCAGGCTTTACAGCGACAATTGTTCCAGAAAACAGTCTTAATAAATCAATCGCAAAAAGCACCATCGCTAAACAATTGCACTATTGATAGCTAATATTTTTAATATAGATACTTTAACGATTACTTTCCCATCTCATCGAAATGAAAGCTGGTTTAAATTTTTATTACCTACTTCTTAGTTTTCACATTGGAAATCAGCTTTCTTTCTTTACCTATCCCAAATACATATTTAATAAAAAAAACCAACTTTAAATTCCAGTCCTAACATTTTTTTTGAGGACTAATTATTTCAATTTGCTTTGTAGTTTATTTAATGAATGTTTAATAACAAATTTAAATAAAAAAAATTCCAAATCGATTAAAATTGAAAGTTTTTATATGACACCCTTTCTTTTTTAAAGCTAAATTCGAATATTAGGCTTTAAATAATCAAAGTGAAGGCGATTTCTAGTAATACTCATTACTTTCACATATATTAGATTATATTTCCATGAATTCGCAATTATAAACCGCAATTTACTTTCAAGATATTTCAAACCCCAGCCTCATATTTTACCTCATTTCTAGATTGAATTAATAAATAATACCCTAAAACTTATAAATTTGTTAAATTTTTGTTTCAAGTATAGTTTGATTTATATAATTCTTGTGGTAAAATTATTCATGAACCAAGATTATTAAAAATAGCTTGTATATTCAATCTGGCTAATTCAGATTAAAATTATTGAAAATATATTTGTATCATTAGTCCTGGATTTAGCCTATTATTAATAGTTTTCAAAATATCTATATATTGAAATCTCACTATTTAAATACAATAATACAATTTCTAATTCTAATTAATTTAATTTAGCTCAACTAAAAATAATACATATCGATAAAAATTTCTAGATATTATATATTTAGTTAAATTCGTCCTGCTCCATAATATAACATTATATAAAAGGTACATCGATAAAAATCATCATTTTTTTAATATAATTTATTGGGTTTAAAAAAAAATCTGACGGAATAACCTTTTTATCAATCTTTTCTTCTTTTTCTTCTCACAAATTGTAGTAAATTTGCCTAAATTCTTTATCAAAAATTCAAAATATCGCGAAAAAATTGTTATTTCATGTAAACTTGATATATATTTATGCTTATTTTCAATCCGTCTCGCAATAACCATTTACTAGTACCTTAAACTTTAATCAGTTTCCATCAAAATATGGCATTGAACTGGGGAATTTATCTCTTAAAAAATTATCACAATAATAAAAAAATGAATGCATTTTGATAATTTCTAGAAGAATTTGCTGCAATGATATAGAATATTGTTATAAAAACATTCAATCCTTCTCCAAGTAAATACAAAGCTCCATGGTTCTTGGAAAATTTCCTATTAAAAGTATGACCTTTCCACTGGAATCCAAAATTTTTATGTACCATTTTTTTCTGTGCCCTCACTCTCAGATTCATTTATGTTATCATAGCTTTACCAAAAATTTTTGAAGCTAACTTTATCTCAATTTGATAAAATTTTGTTTAGATTAAACTTATTAACAATGTTAATTATAATATAAGTTATTTTTTGATGATTTTATTTATTGCAATATTGATAAAAAAAGTCTTGATTTTTATTAAATGGAATCACGCATTCTTAAATATCAACACGAGAAAAAATTTTTTCTTTTTTTTTTAACGATATTTATTCCTATTTTTGGCATATGTAAATTGTTAAATTTTAATATCCTGTAAAATAGTATAAAGTGTAAAGTAAGAAAAAGTTAAAAAAAATACAAAAATTCTTTTTCTACCTCTTTTAATTAACTTCAATATCTCATTATATATAAGAAAAAAAATAAAGAGATTTTCTAAAAATCATTTTTCCAATAATTTTTAATAGTCGAAAATTTGCGATATACAATCCTCCATATTGGTCACATCACTTTCTTATTGTCTTTTACAATATTATTGAGAATTCATATTAATTTTTTTGTTTAAAAAATCTAATTTTATCTTTTAAAACACAGAAAAAACTATTAGACGCGTAAAATAGGCTTATTATTATTATTACTATTATTATTATATTTAATTTATCAAAAAATATTTGGAAAAAATAAATCCTCAAAGTGATCAATTAGATTTTTTTAAAAACAAAATAAACTAGATTAATTTTTTTTAATATATGAAATTATATTTTTCTAGCGATTATTCATATTAGAATGAGTGTTAGTGAGTCTATATAAATCCAAATAATGATAAAAGCGTATAGATTTGTAAGTTTAATATTATTTTAATTAAATTTTATTGAGGGACGTTTAAAATTGACAAGAGTTTAAATAAATTTTCACAAAAATTTATTTAATTATTATTATAATTGAACTCAGTAATTGAAGAGCCTTATAGATATTTTTTAAAATATATAAATGACTTCGATTGATATTTATAGCTAGAGTTAAATATATGGGATATTCCTTATTAAGGAGTCATTTTATATTTTAAAGTATTACAATGTATAAAATCGCATAAAAATCGATGACCAATGAGCAATGTGCAAAATCATTTTTTTCTATTGCAAATAATAATTTCATAATTAAATGAAAAAAATGGATAAACCGAATTTCCTTTTAAATTCCACCAATAATATTAGTAACTAATGAATATTCAAGTTTATAATATAAAACTGCAACAAAGTGCTCTCTTTGCTCATAATCTCCCATATTCCATTAACGATTTTGTCGAAATAAAAACTTGTGAAAATATTAATAGACTAATATAAATAACGCTTTTTAAATACAAACGTGACTACATTACGCTTACATTTATACATCACTAATAATCTGTGCTTGGTACAGATATTTAAAACTATTGATATTAATTTAAATTTTGTTATCCCATTGTGAGATATTTTATTTTTTAAATATTTTAGACAAAAATGATAGAGTTTTGGTCTCACTTCAATTTAACACTTGTTGTATTTATTGATTAATCTTATCCCATACTATATAGCTATACACCATTTAGTCATATTTTTTCGTAGGAATTTCTCAAACATCAAGTTGCTCATTTACTCTAATTTTAAACTAAATTTAATTTTAGATGTATACTTTAATTATATCATTATTTTCTTTCTTTATTTTTTTTATTTTAATTTTTTTGCTAGCTTTAAGCCTAGTAATGGCTGGTCAAGATTCTGGTGGGTGATTTTTTTTTTTAACCTTTAATAGCGGAGTTTTATTTGCAAAATAGTAGTCCATAAACTGGTCAGCTTTTTTTTTTTGCTTATTCAGCATTTTATATAATATTAAGTGGTTTTTAAAAGAAGATTATAAAATAAATTCAATAAATTCAATAAATTCAATAAATTTGTATATTTAAATATTTGATCCTTTCACAGCAAGTAGACTATCTTTGGTCTATCAAATATATCAACGATGTTCAATTAATAAAGTTTAATTTCGAGAGCTTAAGAAATGTTGGTTTAAAGTATTATAAAAGTAAATAATTAACTTGATTAAAAACCATAAACGAATCAGAAAATTCATTTTTTAAAGGTCGTTGAACATGAAAAAGGTAACCAAGAGACTTTATTTTTTCTACATGCAAAAAGTTTTGGGCAAGAAAGGGCTGATACTACCATCCCATTTGTTATCATTTATTATTATCAATCCTAAAGGACTCGAGTGATTTTGTGTTTTTGATTTATTATAATTAGCATATGATAATGAATGCAATCCCAGTATTATATTTTTGAAAAGAAAAGAGGATTTAAACTGAATTTTTTTTCAAAATTGATAAATTGGTATAATAGTTTCTTTTGATATTTTTAATAAATTAAAAGAGCATATTTCAAAATAATTAAAATTAGGGCCACATTTTTAAAATTGGGATATTATGTTGGCTGCTTGAAAATAAATTACTCGTTCTTTATGAAAACATGTTCAAAAGGTGTATAATGCCATCGTTAGTTTTATTTTACCTTTATTCACTCTAAGAATGCCTTCTATTGTATTTTTCATGATAAAAATCGAGCTTATTGATTTCTAGATGTCTTTTTAATTGTTTTCTGGATAATAAAAATTGTTGCAAATATATTTTATTAATAAATAAAATTAAAGATATAGGAATAATAAAAAAAAGTGTGAAGAAGTGATATAAAATGTAAGTTGAAAGTGGTTTTAGGATTTTTTTTATAAAATAATTGAATTTTCTGATTCACTCATTATATTAAAAAGGGTTGGAAGAGAATTTCAGCCTAAATATAAGAAGCAGTTCAAACTTATAAATGTTTGATTGGCTGTATTAAAAAATACTTATAGAGAGATAGATATTGGAAAAAAAGTATTTTTCAGTTTATAAATAAAATAATCCTGTCATATTTCTATAAAAATAAATAGAAATATTATAATCAAAGTATAAAAGGAATTATTTATACTTTTTGAACGATGAAATATAAAAGTTATTCTAATATCCTTTTTATCAATTCCAGTGTTTCAGGATTGGAAATGTGTTCGGAGATATTAATAGCTAGTATATACCTTATTAATTTTGGGACGGATTTGGGGAGGAGGTCTAATATATTTAACAAAACATGGCTTGTATAAAAAATACTATTTAAATCATAAAATAAAAAATTGTATTCTGAGTAAACATTTCTATCTTAATTCTCTCTACTGGTGAATCAGGTTTATACCCATTGTATATCTGATCAGGGTAAAGTATGTAACTTAGTATATTGAGTAAAATCTGTCCACGTGCGTAATCCGCGCCCCAACTGAGGAAAAACTTACAGGTTTTCCTTGTAAAAGTCATACCGAATATTCTTATATTTTCGATTTCATGAGTATGGATTAGCCTAGTTTATAGCGTTTAATCTTTATATGATTACTTGGGTTAGTTCAGCTTGAGAGAATTATATCATATCTTCTCAATTAAGTCTCAGATAGATATTTTTTAAACGATAAAATTTTTATTTCGCATTTCTGCGAACTCGTAGCCCTTAAATTATTGCAATAAGAACTTGCAAATTTTTTAATACTATTTTTCCACATTATATAGGTAACAATATTTTTATCCGGGCGGCGTTAAAGAAATCAAATGGTTATTTTTTGTTTTTAATAAATAATGAACGTGGAGATTTAATTTTTTTGATAAAAATATCTGCAAGGAAAATTATTCGGTCGAAAAACTCAATATGATTATACACACATTAACGCTGAAAATAAAGCAGTACAATTCGGTTTTGATGGGAAAGGCTAATATGTTAATATAGTGTGTTGTTTTTCAAAAGATGCTTGTAAAATGCCACTGACTTTGCTAAGAAGTATTCCGCAAATACTAAATATTTGCGGGATGCGAGCGTTTTTCAGTGTATTAATGGCTATAAGGACCACACACAAAATAAAAAACAGTATTAGTATAGCCTAAATACTTAGTATTAAGCTGGTAAAAAATTATATTGTTCAGATCATAGGCCTAAAGTATAAAAGATTAAAAATAAATTTTATAAAAGACCTCAATAGCAAATAGCATTCACGCAATACAAGTAAGCTATAAATACCACAAATAAAAAAAAAAAATTTTACCAGCTTCAGAAATTGTGGTGCGCAATCACTGTTTAAGAATATTGCTTTGAACTTGATAGTATTATCTATTTTTAAACTTTTATATTTACTCTTTTAAAAGATTTATCTAGCTTATTGAAAATGTCCCAGTTTTTAAAAAGAAAAGCTCTTAATCTCGGCTTCAGATCAGTTTCGGCTTATAGTCGCTCAAATAGTGCTGCTTTCTCCAGCCTAATTAACATTTCTCCTAGAGTAAAGGAGGCATTAGCAAATAATGAGCCTGTTATAGCTCTCGAATCAACTATCATAAGTCACGGTATTATTTTCTTGTTTAGATATTATAACTCAAAAACACGTCAAAAATATCCATAATACCACCCTCTAAAAGTAAACTTGAAAATGAATATATACTAATCTCTATTCCTAGGAATGCCTTACCCAAGTAATTTTGAAACTGCAAAGGCCGTCGAATCGATCATTTCTGAAGGTGGATCAGTACCTGCAACCATCGCTCTTTTAGATGGAAAAATCAACATTGGTAATTTTTTTTAAAGAATTCAACTTTTATAATTCTTCATAACTTATATTTTTAACCCAAAATTTATTGTTTTTGCTCATTATAGGACTTACTGAGGAACAAATCGAAAGGCTTTCGATTGAAGGCAAAAATGCTATTAAAACTTCTGTTAGAGATATGGGTATAGTCTTAAGCCAAAACAAAATGGGTGCCACCACCGTATCCTCTACTGTATTTTGCGCAAACTTGGCAGGAATTAAAATTTTCGTCACTGGTGGAATCGGTGGCGTTCATAGAGATTTTGACAAAGGTTCCTTTCACATTTAATTTCCCTATTTCTATTATTACCATAAGAATTCATTTGCCAAAGCTATTTTAAAGCCAGCTATATAATTATTGGATTGAATTCATTAATTTCTCTTTTTGTTTTATTCAGTAATGGACGTCAGCGCGGATTTGACTGAGCTCGGGAGAACTCCTGTGTCAGTTATTTGTGCTGGTGCAAAATCTATCCTCGACCTTCCAAAAACTCTTGAATTTCTGGTATTTACTTTAATTCTTTTTTTTTATTTTTCGCTACAGTTTAATAATCCATTTGTAAAACTTTTAAATTAACTATTCTGTTGAACTCAGGAAACTTTGGGAACCCCTGTTATCACCGTTGGCGAATCCAGAGAATTTCCTGCATTTTTTAGCAGATCAAGTGGATTGAATGTAACCTATTACTTATAATACCTCCATTTTACTATAACTTTTAACTTTTAACGATACATTTTATAATCTTTTTGGCTTTATACTTTCAGAGCCCTTGGAATGTCAAAGATGAACTATCAGCTGCAGAAGTAATAGGTTTGTGATAATATATATTAACCTTTTATACTCATGTATTAATGCTATTTTTTTTAAAGCAAATAACTAATTACCTTTACTATGAATTCATAGATGTATCAACTAGACTTGGCTTGAAAAATGGTATCGTTTTTGCTGTCCCTATTCCTACAGAATACGAAAAGAATGGTGCTATGATAGAAAGTTGCATTCAAACTGCACTTGAAGAAGCAAAGTAAATTTTTTGAAAATGTAATATACAATATGCTTTAATACTGACATATTTTACTTGCTTTATATAGCCAAAAAGGCATAGTTGGTAAAGAAATGACCCCATTCTTGTTGGCAAAGCTTGTAAAACTGACAAAAGGCGAATCATTGAAAGCCAGTGAGTACCCCCCTCCCTCTAATAACCTATTTTTTATAAAACGACCATATTTATGCAACATTTGCTTTTAATTATTCAGATAATAACAAATTTATTTTATACAAACATTATCAATAACTATTTAACTTTTTTTTTTTTTTTCATTTGCTTAATAGATATCGCGTTGGTTAAAAATAATGCCAGGGTTGGCTCCAAAATAGCTTTGAACTATTCAAGACTTGTAAATAAATAATTTTGATTTATCAATTATTATATCTTTGAATATCGAGAGCTTTTTTTAAAAAAAAATAAATTATATACTAACTTGTAATAACTATATTAGCAAAACGCGTCTAAAAGATTTTACAGCTCCAGTACTAACCAGGCGAAAAACTCTTCCTCCAGCCCAAGAAAATTAGTAGAATTTAATTAATTGCTTTTTATACAGCTTTAAAATAGTTCAACTTTTTTCACATCCCTTTTAATAAAAAAAAAAAAAAGCTCACCCTACAAGATTGAATTTATACATTTATAATTAATTCAGTATATCCGATTTTATTCATGTAAATAGACAGTTATTGGAGGCAGCACAGTTGATATAGTTTCTCTCATTGGGAACAGCTCTGACACTAGTGCAAATCGTATTGATTCTAGCTCCCAAGTCAAGCAAACTTCATATATAGGAAAAATCCACAGCTCGGTTGGAGGCGTGGCACAAAATTTAGCAAGGGCTGCGCACTTATCGGGGGCAGATACTTCTTTTATTTCCGCGGTTGGGAAAGACTCTCAAGCTGGTTGGATATCACAAGATTTTCAAAAAATTGGGCTGGTAAAATTACATTCAATATTTTTAAAATTTATAAAATTTAAATTTTTTTTATTTGAAAGCTCCTTTTAAATTAAACTTTCAATTAAATTTAGGATACGAGCTACTTACTGGAACTCCCAAATAGCAACACAGCGGTATGTAATACTGTACATACACCTGATGGTGATTTATTAGTTTGTGTTGCAGATACTTTTATAATCGAAAATATTACTTCAGAAATGGTAAATCAGTTTATTAATATCTAAATAAGTCTGTTCTGACTTTCTTAAAACAAATAACTATTTTTAAACGCCGATAATTAATATTCAATAAAATTATAACTAAATTGGGAGCAAAATAATTTATCTGTTTAATAACAAGGTAAACGTATTACTGTATATTTTAATACCATAGATTTTGCCATTGCTAAAGAAAACAATTCCAAACATCATTGCGTTTGACGCAAATTTGCTAACGGAGCCTATGATGGCGATCTTGAAGTTTTGCAAGGAGCACCAAATCCCAAGTACTTTTCAAAAATTTCTTCTATTATTTTTTTTATAAAAAAAAAAAAAAGAACGAAAAAAAGCACTTGTACAATATAAATTCCTTAGTTACTGTCCCCCCCCCCCGTTTCAATCATTTTTAATTGAAATAACCAAGAGCTATTAAACTTGACTTATTTTTTTTTTTTTAATAGGTGTTTTTCAGCCAACATCGCTTCCAAAGTGTGTGAGGCTAATCGATGCAGTCAAAGAAACTTCAATTAGCGTAGATATCATTACGCCAAATGCATTGGAACTCGAAACAATGGCGCAGCACGCTAAAGAGATAGGTTTATTGACTGAGGGCTACGAACCTAAAGTAGAATTCGGTAATTATTTATTATTTTTCTGGTTGTGTGTGGTTCTGCAGATTTCTTTCGGTTTAATATTTAAAACAAAAAAAAAACCGTTATTATATATTTGAAATTAGGTGATAGCAGCGTGAATATCCCTAAAGATATAGTTAAGAACTGCACGCTTTTATCCGAGCTGTTCAACTACCAAGTAGTAACAATGGGCAAGCTAGGAGTTCTTATTGTTGCCAAAAACTTTATTTCTGGAAATATAGACTTTACTCATGTTCCTTCGCTTAAACCAGGTAAAATAGTAAACACAAATGGCGCAGGGGATAGCTTCGTTGGTGCGTTTTTGTCGCTAATCACAAACAGTGATGTACCAAAGTCTTTTCCTCTCAATGTGTCTTCCGAAATACTCGCAGGAATGGCCGAGAAAGCTCAGCGCGCGTCTATTTTGTCTTTGGGCTCCCACTCGCCAATCAGTGATCAAATCAACCCAGACATCTTTAAATAGCTTTTTTTTATTTTGTTTTCAAAGTATTAAAAAAATATTTTACCATTAATAAGTAGACAAGTTAATTTTTTTGGTTTGATTTTATTTTGCTTATTGAATCAAAAAATTTTGACGGGGGAGAAGTGTGGGTTTGGGGAGCTTCATAGAGTCATTTGTGAACTATTTTGGAAATTTTTCTATCAATTTCTTGACAATATATACATGTTTGTTTTACTATACAATATATTAATGATTTCCTAAAAGTTGTATAAATTTGATATAGAAAATATATTATATTATAAATTAATACAGAGATAAAGTGGGAGTAAATAGTAATATATAAACGATAGAATGAGCTTATTGGTCTATAAAAAAAAAATAAGAATAGTAGCCAGGAATTGTCATATAGATGAGGGGGGGGTGGGGGTATTATGTAGGAATGTGGAGATCGGGTAAAAAAAAAAAAAGGATACTCCATGGCTAAAAAATATTTAAATATTAGAGTAATAGAGAGATTTTAGCTGTTTTTTTATTATTTTAATTTCAAGATTGGGCATGATCATAGTAAATATTTGATGAGTCTGTAGGAGTTAGAGGGGGCTTAGAGTTGATGGGGAACGAAAATGAAATATCCTGGTAAGAGTCGTAGAATGGAACAGATTGGGAAGAGTTTGAAGAAATATTTTGGTTGGAAAGATTTGGGGAGTGATTAGAGTAAACATTGGGACTTGAGTTTTCTTGAATGACGTGGTCAATGATCATGTCCAGTTGATCGATAACGGATGAATGCGAAGGGATATTTTCGATATAGTCCAGTACAGGTGGAGCGGAGCAATACTGGTTGGGAAATCGGGAGGCAGCCGACTTATGAATATTTGACCAGACTAATTTTCTTGAAAGAGCGCTTGCTTGATTTTGTTCATGAGAGTAGCGGATGTTTTCGATGCAAGAGTCAAAGAGCTGGTCATCTGAGAGCATGAAGAATCTAAAAACGGCATATGCGTGCTGTTGGACGGATTGGTTCCAATGTAGTTTACAAGCCTTGTAAACTTCGTTAAGTACAACGTGCATTATTGTATCAAGAGAAGAGTAGATAAGGTGGATAATGTGGTCATTTCTCCAAAAAGATAGGGCTCTTTCAGAGACTTGAAAATGAGGACTAAAGACAGATTGAGCAATTCTTTGGAATAATTGAATATGGACTTTTTGAAATTCGGCTATTCCAATGACGTCCAATATTTCTTCAATTTCATTTAAAAACATGACTTCTTTCTGACTATTGATTTTTGGCCAATAACGTAGTAAAGCGAGAATTATAGGTTCAGACAGAGCAGATTCTTTTTCAATGAATTGAACAGTACAGTAAGCGAGTTGGGGGTGATAAGAAGAAATGGGTCTAGCTTTGTGAAGAGGTAGTAAAACATTACAAAGAAAGACTTTATGTTCATCTTTTAATGGCACAGTGAAGCCATTTATTATGCTATACAGGCGCGGGTTTTATAAAAAATAAAAATAAAAAAATAGATGAGTGAGATAAGTATAGTTGATCGGAAAGAATATTTTGTAGAAGTATAAAAAAGAAATAATGTTTTTTATAAAAAAAAAAAAAAAAGGAGAGAGGGTGGGGGGGATAAATAAATAAAAAAATAAATACTGACCTTCCCATAATTTCTAATAGTTGAGTTATTCCATTGAAGTGTTCATTTTCGTAAACAAATTGTAAAAAGATGTCATTTATGGATTTTCTGATAAAGGAACGTAAGAGTAGGATTTTTCCATATATTCTGTGGAGGATGGTTTTGAGTATTTCGCGTTCTCTTGGGTCTTCACTATCGAAGAGATCTAGTAGTTGGAGGATAAATTTTTGGGAGATGAACTTTCTAGCTAAAAATTCGTCAAAGCTGTCGCTTTCTAAAAATCTTAAAAAAAATATATACACAAGTTCTAAGTGTGGCCAAGAGGGTTCTAATAGAGGTTCATCTTCTTCAGGGTCAAAAGGCTCGCCATTAATACCACTTTGGGAAGAAATATTTCTAAAGATATTTGAGGAAACCTAAAATTGAGAAGGGTAGCGAGGGGATTGGGGAGAAAGTTAGGTACTATATCTATAAATTATTAAAAGGAAATGTGATAGATGGAGGGGGTACCATGCTGATGATTTGGGAGTATAGGGCTTCATTTTTAGGGATGTGATATTTTCCGATATAGTCAATAATTTGTTCTAGGGCATTTCGTTTGGCATTTTTAAGTTCGGTGAAGGTATTCTCGTTAGAGAAATCAACAAGGATTGAGCAGTGATCAACTTTTTTGCAGAATAATTTTAATTTATCTCCGTTAGAATTTCGCAAGTCTAGAGATAGTGGGGGTGAGGGTAAAAAAAAAAAAGGAAAATTAGAAGATAAATTTAAAAAAGTAGGAGGGGAGAGGGAGTAAATAGAAGGGTAAGAAGATATACCTTCAATTTTGGGGAAAACTTTAAAATCTTTTTTTGTGATAGAGTTAAATTGAGAAGAGCGTTGTTTTCTTAGGGTTTTGACATTTTGAACTTCGTCTACGAGGATTGGACTCATGACGTGCGGCTCCTTGAAAGGATCAGCTAAGGCAGACCAATTAGCGTCGTTATTTTCAGAAGAGTTAGGTTCAGAGCTTTTAGCAGGGGTGGGTTTGGCGGTAGATTGCTATAAAAGGGTATAGAAGGGAGTTGTTATGGGAGATTAAAAGGGGGAATAATGAAAGCGATAAAGGAAGGGGTTTAAAGGGTACGATTATGAAAGGCGAGGTATTGGGATTAGGGGAAGCGGGCTCATTTTTATTAATTTTGTTAGTAGGCATTTGGGGAAGATATTTAAAGGGGGCTATAAAGGGGTAAATAGAAAAACCAAATGGGCAGTGGAACGAGAGTTCGAGAGTTTAAAAAGGGTACAGGGGAATAAACAGATTGAATTGGTTGAGGGTGGTATTATTGGGGAATTGTTAGGGCTCAAAAGGCTGGTAGATTGATGGATAAATAAATATTTTGTTGAAGCTATAACGTCGAAGAGATATGGAGTAGATAAGGAGTTGTAGAGATATTGTGATATAGATGTGATAGAGATGTGGTAGAGATGTGATAGAGATGTGATAGAAAAGTGATAGAGATGTGATATAGATGTGATAGAGATGTGATAGAGATGTGATAGAGATGTGATAGAGATGTGATAGAGATGTGGTTGTAGAGAGGGAATAGTATGGAGTGGTAGAGAGGTGTGTGGAGAGAGGGCAGTAGTAGATGTTGATATATCAGATAAAATACAGAGAAAAAGTATTGATTGATACAAAGAGCGTATTGTAAAATATTAATTTTTTTTTTGTAGGTGGTGGGTGAGAGATAGAGTTGTGGGCTTTTGACTATTAATTAACGCAACTTCAAAAGCCTAACTATATAGGTTGGGCTGAAAAGGGTGTCAAGAGCTAACAAATCAGATAGCGCATTTAGGCGACAGCTTCCGAGATAGCGTGTCAGGTTAGATAAAAAAAAAGATGTCAAATCTAAGCAGGTGTCAAGACATAATAGATGCCAAATTAAGAAAGGGCGTCAATCAATAAAAGCGGGCCTATTTGTTGAGCTAAGTGGGAGGATGAGGCAGAGGCTCAGGGAGTTGGAGGGTCGGGAAGAGGTAGAGGCTCAGTTGGGTGGTGGGGGCGAATCGAAGCTAAAACTCGAGCGCCGTAGCTATTTTAGCAAATTCCAGGCAGCATAAAAGTAATTACCAGGGGAGTAGCTCAGTAAATTTGTCAGGGTATAGCAAAGATCCATGCGGCATTATCTAAGTGCCACTGGGCTTATTTGGCTAGTATAAAAAAATGCAAAAGGTAAGAGAATATTGTAGTTTTGGCTTCCATAGGCGACAAGGAGCAGGCCAATGGCCGTAAGCTTGGGCTTAATCTTCAAGGCATCGGTTTGCAAAGCAACACCAATCATCGCACAATACTAAAATCTGCGCCAATTTAGAAACTCGAGTATTAGCGAAATGCAATTACAAATCATAGGGCGAATAATTCAGGATCTGACGAATCATAGGCGGCGCCACTAGATGGGCGAATCATGGGAGAGAGGTGTAAGGGCAGAGTGTTTGAAGAGTTGGATTCAGCGACAATTAATATGAGGATTCCAGATTGACATTGATAAATGCGATAGATTGACGCCAATTGGGGCCAGGCGCTTAGTGTCATCAACAAAGGGGAAATATTACCGGTATATACCTGGCCAATCACTCGGCGCATCTTGGAACCAAACTAGCTTGGATAGATTCACCATTTCTGAGATCGCAGATTGGCAGCTTGTTTCAGCGCCAATCCACGCCCATCCATTTCTGATTGTGATAAATCTGCGCCATTTGGCGTCTCTGCCTGTGCGCTTGAATACCTCTCCCGCTAGCCCATTCATCCCTAATCCTCGTCTCATACGCTCTTCTCATCCCCTCTTTGAATCGCTAGTTTGTTAAATGTGTTTAGCATTGGCTACAAGCCCACTTTTGTCCCAGCTCAGCTGCCTTTCACATCCGCCAATTACTCTAATAATGTCCACTTCTCTTTACTCACTGGCTATCTCTATTTATATAAACAATATACACCAATTACTATC
>LSSN01001912.1:0-20571 GCA_001970855.1 Smittium culicis
AGTCGATTTTAAATTTGGAGTAACTTAATATGTCTCCTCCTCTGAAGTATAATGTAATAATTAATCGAGCTCTTTAGAGCGAATATTAATTTATATTATACGAGGAGAGGAGACATATTAAGTCCCGCCCACCCAATACCCAATTACCTTTGCCGAAAGATGATAAGGATAACACTAACGTGTACTTTACATTCTATAGTATAAAAATTTTATTAGTTCATTTTATTTCACTTTATTTTTATTGGTTTGTAATTTTCGGTTTAGTATTATCCAATAAGATGGTAACACTTAATATGTCTCCTCTCCTCGTATAATATAAATTAATATTCGCTCTAAAGAGCTCGATTAATTATTACATAATTTTTGCTAATACTTTCTTGGATTAGTTCTATATTAGATAAAGTCACTCAATACATATATAAATGATATATATATATATATGCAAGCTTTAGAAATAGGGCGATGATTTGGACTAAGTAGTTACAATACTTCAAAAAATATCCGAAACATCCATAATACAAAACTGAATAATTTTTCATAAGCTTTATTTATCTCACTCTGGCCATTGGAAATACTCAAATAGATAATTTAAACTAAAAAGTCTATATAACTAAATATCATATCGGGTAACGAGTCTATAAATAAACATATTATTTAATTCTAGTATATTTAAGATAGGAATATATGTTTGCACTTTCTATCATAGAAAACTACCTAATATAATACCACGCTTTTATATAAACAAATTGTAATTAATGGCTAAAAATAATGCGAAAAGTAAATATGATACAGTCTTCACTCTGAGTAAAAAAAAGCTAACAAAAGTTAATTAATTAAATGTAGTTGGTATTATGTCTCCTCTCTATTTTTTTCAAAAAAATATATCTAAATAACGCTATATTTATAAAAGTATAAATTATCAAAATGCTACTCTTCGATTCAAAATAAGATCCTTTTTCTCTTGCCTCACACTCTTTAATTAAATTATAGATTAAAGTAATGAATTTAGAGGCTGATATGAGCGATCATATTCACAAAAAAAATATAATTGAAATTATACTCATTATTAAATTATTTATAAATCAATTGTGTAAATTATTAATAAAACATCGAAGATAATGATAAATTTAGATACATATAAACGAGTTTTATCAAGAAAAACAAGTCTTGATGTATGCTTTGTTCGTTTTAAAATTATGTCTGTCTAATTGACTTGAGATGATAATGTAAAAAAAAAATACATCCAAGATACGTTTTTATTAATTCCTGAACAATAAAAAAAAATATGAATTATTAAAAGTAATTATAGTAGATATATGTATCAAAATAAGATTTATATTTTACATAGAAATATATAAAATATTTAAAATTCGTATCTTTAATATTAAGCTAATAAACAATTTATCAATTAGAATCTGAATATCCTATGCAAAAAAAAACATTTTTAAATCATAAATAAAGAGGTTTAGATTCCAAGATAAGACTAGAATATTAAAAAATAAAAAACATTTCTTAACTATAGACCATCAAAATTTCGAGTTAATACAATCAATTTTTTAAGCTGTATCTACAAGTATCAGAAGGCTAATAGATGCAGGAAATCTAAGATTAAAATTGATCTTGGTTTATTTTATGCTATTTTATTTTATTATACTTTTAAAGTAAATATTAATTTTCCGCTAATTCTTCCCAAATAAAAATCAACGAGAATCCATAAATGGAGTAAGTATTAGAAAAACTTTTTTTTAACTGACTCATATTCATCTGCTCACCTAAATATTTTTCATAAAAAGGTACTCTTGTAAAAATGACGCTAGGTTTGAGATTCTGTGTAAAAAAAATTCGGCATTTAATTTTTTAGCGTTTTTAGATTTTTGATCGAAAAAAGTCTTGATGATTTGTATTATTCAATCATTAATTGTAGAAAAATATTCTATCAGCATTATGCTCCTTTCATAATTATCAAATTTTTTGAATGATTATTTCATTAGGCTCATAGGTTTAAAAAATCTGTTTGATTATTGCTTTCTATAGAATCAATAGTATTTTTATTTCTGCCATATTTTTAGTTTTGAAACAATAAGTTCATTTTTTTAAATAAAATAACACTTTGGATATTTTTAAATTATTTCTCTTAATTAATACGTAATTATAAACATGAAAATATTTTATTTAATAGCATTTAATTTCGTGTTTTAGAATGATTTTATTATCCTTCAAGTTATTTAAATTTATACTTTATTGATTTATAAAAAAAAAAATATAAAGATAATGATAAACTATAAATGAAAATATCCAATTTATATATTTTTTAAATAATTATTTGCTGAAATTAATTATCTTGGAAATTTTTATTATCCAAGCTAACTTGTTGATGCTTTTTAATACATTAATATATATATGTATTGATTAATACTGTGCTATACATGAGCTGTAACAAATATTTAATGTTTGTTTTAATGTAAAAAATGTTGTATACGTACACGAAGCACTTTTTTTAAAATAAAAATAGATGCTAGGTATACTAGAACAGATATATAGAATAGAGTTTCTTAAGTAAATATCCAAATAATGCACTAATAATTATGATTTTAATGAATTTATCTACAAATCGAAATAGTATATCTAAAAAAAACAGGTTTGATTATTATATTATATATAAATTTATGTATGTTAGTTTTAGTTATCATTTTATAAATATTTAACTGCAAGTACGATCCAGGTGAAATCTTGGACTATGAGATTTTTGATCAAAAATTTTGGCATTAATTATGAAATTATGGATAGGAGTTTAAAAGTTTACTTGTTTAGAATGTAGATTAAGTATAATTCTAGATTTTTATATTTGGTAATGGGATAGAAAAAGCGAAGAATCGCTTTTAAAATTTTTCATAACTTTAAATATCACATACAAATAATAAAATTTAGGTTTATTAGTATGTTTAATTTTTAGTGATAAATTTTTTATGCTTAAAAGTGCATTTATAATTTAAATTATGAGAATTCTTTGAGATGTATTTAGAAATTTAAAATAAACTACAGCACTTGGAAAGCGATGGGGTAGCTGGATAAATCGGGTTAAGATGGATGGATTTAACAGTGGTAAATAGGAAATAAACCATGAAAGCAAGTATAGAACAAATTTAACTTTATTTTTAAATTAATTCATTATATATATTAAATAGTTTATTAATTTACCCTCAATGAATTAAATGGATATGGATAGTAAATTATCAAACATTCCAATATGTGTAAAGTGTATTTGATTATATACAACTCAATAATTGAAATGGCAAGCAATTATATTTTTACTTAATAAGGCTATGAGAGTGGGAAAACTGAGATAACTTTGATGAGAGTGAATGGATTCTGACGTAATAATTGTTGGGGATAGATAATGTATAGACATGTGCATAACTTTGATAGATAAAGTGTTTGAGATAACTAAAATGAGCACAGACAATCTAGATCAGCAGACCATTAAATTTCTAGAAATCGCGAAATAGCTTCACTCTATTTGCGAAAACAAATGTTGTTAGTAGTGGATAGTAGTACAAGAGACAGAAAATGGAATTAGCACGGAGCTGGGTCATACTCAGAACCATATTTAGGGAGTTTAGCCCAAAATAAATTGCAAGCGTTAAATAAAAATATTGAATATTAAGTAAAAATAGTGTATGCCAACTATCAGTCTTATTGCTTAATTGCAACACTTTGTGCATATTTACCAATATTTTATCCTACAGTCTATTGAAGGATAACAGAAACATTACTTGTTAGGATACCTACTAAATAATCCTGATTAAACAAGGCTAATTCTCATTGGCTTAGTGATTAGATCCATTGGATGATTATTGACTAGTTCATAGACTGAGGTCTCAGAGCTTATTAATAGGTAAAATCTATTGGGTACTATGCATAATGATAATTGGCGCCTGATGCGAGGAAACAGATAAGATATGGATTGTTACTGGGCAAGTTCGTAAATGTGAAACCAAAATCTAAACTATAATTGGCAAAAAAGTTTATAGTTTGGCGATCTGAGAGGAGTACTTGAGAATTATTGGCTAGCATTGTTAAACAGAAGAATTTGAAACCTGGATTATAAGTGGCTAATATCTGAAAGATCTGAAATATAAGTGGCGAATGAAGTGGAATAGTTGTAGCGGAGTTTGATTTGTTGGGATAGACTGAAAGAAGTCTATTTTAAAGTTTTTTTTTTTTTTTATATTTAGCAGTAATTAAATTCAATATAAAAAAATGCAAATACTTATTGAGCTTTTAAAATTTCGTTTGAGCCATTTTTACTTATTTTAAAGCAGTTCTATACTATTTCCACTCAATAAATTTTTCGAAATTTTGGAAAAACCTTCAGATTCCATAATCTCACTCCAAAATCCAAAATCCAAACTCCAAATCACTAGCTCCTTCTCTCTTTACTCTATTCCACAACAATTTCACTGCTTCACTATTTCCAAATTCCAATCTATTAAAATATAACGAATCAAAGACTTAAATCAATAAATATTTTTCTCTCATCCCAAATTTATTACTGCTTGAATCGATTTATGCTGCTACTTTTTTGAAGAGATTTTTTTGTTACCTCCTTTAAACCTCCCGCTGAAAGCTGTTTTAATTTATAAAAGCCTTTATTTGATGCCGCCATACCATACTTTTCAGAACTTTATTTCCCCTTTATAATATAAAACCCTCTCCTCTAATCGCTCTTAGTCTTTTGGTTTATATTCATTCATAAAGCGCATAATGACTCAATCTTTAAAAAACCCTACTACTTTATCCCAGCCCTCGTGTAATTGATTTAATCTATTATATCATGTTTTTACTAAAAAATTATTTATTATCAAAATCCATTTTCACAAAATTTTTATTATCAATTCACTTATCTAACCAACATTTATTTTCTTTCTTTTCGTTTAAAAACTAAACACAGCTCTCCAAATTCCAAAAAGCATCGAATACAAAAATACAATGTTTTTGGCCTTCAATCCCCAAGAAAAATCTAGTCTACTTAGCACATCGTACTGGTTCGGTAATACTGATATACTCTGGCTAAAGCATTTTATCGCTGGTGGTGTAGCCGGAGCTGTATCTAGAACTGTTGTTAGCCCCTTAGAAAGAATGAAAATACTGTTTCAAGTAATCATTTTCATTATTTTTCTATTGTCTAATAACTCTTTTTTTTATTTATTCTGTACTTTAAGAATGCTTTATTTTCATTATTTCAGGTGCAAAATTCTAATAAATCTTCTTACTCTGGAGTTGTTGGAACGCTAAAAAAAATTTGGAAAGAGGAAGGTTTTTTAGGGTATATGAGAGGAAACGGAACAAATGTAATTAGAATATTTCCTTACTCCGCTGTTCAATTTGCTACTTACGAAAAGCTAAAATACCTTCTTATGGAAAAAGGAAAATCTGAATTAGACACTAAAAGGCGTTTACTCGCTGGTGCAGGAGCTGGTATAGCTTCCGTAATTACTACTTACCCCCTAGATATTGTTAGAACTAGAATCAGTGTACAAACTGGCCAAGTGTATGAAAATGCCGCCAATTTACCAAAAGATGCCAAAGGAAGACCTATCATACCTAAAATGCCTGGAATATCAAAAACATTCATAAACATTTATAAAAACGAAGGCGGGTTTAGAGCTATATTTAGAGGTCTTGGTGCTACCCTTTTCGGTGTTGCTCCTTACGTAGCCTTAAATTTCCAATGCTATGAAGTTTTAAGAAAATTTTTTACCCCAATTGGCGAATCTTCTCCAAGCGGTATCAACAAACTAATATGCGGTGCTATAGCTGGATGTATTGCACAAACTTTTACATACCCGTTAGATGTATTACGACGTAAAATGCAAGTTGCTTCAATGTCTGGAATGGATCTCGGGTATACCTCAACTTGGGATGCTTTAAAGAAAGTCATTAAACAAGAAGGTCCTAAGGGTCTATACAGGGGACTTGTTCCTAATTACCTCAAAGTCGCCCCAGCAATAGGCGTATCTTTCTGGACATACGAATTCTGCAAAGATATATTTAAAATCTAGTTGTTTTTTTTTTCCCCTTAATTGACATTTAATTACATTTTTTAAAACCAAAACTTTTCTTTATTGTTAATGCTACTACTTTCACCACCTCCTTTGAAAAAATTCAGTTTAACTTGGCTTAGTTTAGTTTAGTTTAGTTTAGTTTAGTTTAGTTTAGTTTAGTTTAGTTTTATTAAATTTTATACCTTTTTTAAGTTCGGGATATTAAGCTAAATATAAATCATAGAGTAAATAAATAATTTGAATAGTATATTAAATCGTGTTGATTTGATAATAAATATTGGGCATTTGAACGCTGGAGTGATTTTTTTTAACAAGTCTGTATATTATATATAAAATATCAAGAATAAAATATAGCACAACTAAATATGCTAATAGTAACAAGAGTATTTGGAGTTAGAGCGGCTGGATGATAGCATACCAATTGTCTTTATCATACCCAGAGTCAATAACATTAGCTAGATTTGATGATGTGATGATATCGAGCAATTCGCCACTCTTGAATAGGTGGTAGTACCTGTAATAAACATTTGGCTCAGAGCCACTGCTATTATTATTATCGATAGGTATAGGTTCTTTATCTGCGTCGCAGGCCGGTAATTCAGTAGTGTCGGTAGAACCGCCGTTTGGGGCTATAGTTTTCTGTTTCTGCTTTTGTTTAGGCTGTTGTTGCGATTTTAGGGTTACCCAAGGAACGAGGACGTCCTGTTGGTTGGGATCGAACTGGCGCTTGCCTGCTTGCTCAAGGGCCCATACGAAAATCAGAATTTTACCTCCAGGCTTGACTACTCTAACCAATTCCTAGATACCAACAAAATAATGTATCGAAATGATGTTAATAAAACTATGAATCAAGCTAACTCATATGTATACTTTTAATGGATAGACTAAATGGATGTTGGTGGGAAATATAGGTAGTACCTTTATCGCTTCTTGTCTTCGCTCTGGGGTTGACATGTGATGAATAACAGCTATTGATATTGCAAAGTCCTAAGAAAATATTTAGTCATTTAAAATTATGCACTAATTGTTTTTAAATAAGAGTTTAAAGTAAAAATAAACAGAATTGTTGCAAGCTACCAAAGTATGACATGGCGTTCTAGCATATAAATATTTATGAAAAAAATATAAAAGTCAACTTACTAACGAATTGGATTTGTACGGAAGATGTAAGCAATCGCTAACCATACAATCGTGACCTTTACTAGTGGCAATATCGACAAGTCCCTGTGTTCTATTTTTGAATTTTTAGAAGGAAAACCTTTTTTTTAATAAGATTATTCTAAAAAGGAATTGAATTAGGTGTTTATTTGCGATAAGTGATAACTTGAGAGTATGGAAGAGCTAAAAGTATTTACATGTCAGATCCTGTGATATAGATTTCACCCTTTCTGAGACCCATGTACTTTCCGTTTCCGCAGCCTGCATCGGCACCAATTGAACCAATCTCAAGACTGTTGATGAAATTCTCTACAACAGGCCATGGCTATTAAGGAATGAATAATAAAATTTTTATTAAATAGCTTAAAAGACGTATTTGAAAGTATTTTCTTTTTCTATCGATTAACTTTATGTATAAATAAAAATAAATTGAGGAATTGATAAAATTGAGGAAAAATGTGAATGTAGGCTACATGTCAGAGAAAAACAGTATATGATGAAAAAATTAGGTAATGGAGTGGGAAAGAATATTGAAAAGGGCGTGAGTACCTTGTATCTGGTATTGCTGAAATGACTTGAAATTTCGTCGTAGACTTTGTGTACGTACTCTTGCTCCTTGATTCGGCCCTCTAAAGGTAAGTTATCAGCAATTGGTTTTTTCATTTCGAGAGTACTTTGTATATACTTGTAAAATTTAAATTTTTATAAAATATACTTTGAGAGCGACTGTGGTTCCGACTGAATCAGAAATTTTATTCTACGCTTTTTTTTTTTGGTGTGATTTAATTGGCATTTGAGCAAGAAGCTATAAATATAGTATAAAAATCAAATGGGGAAATTTTGAGCGAAGAAAGCACTTTGTTGCAGTTTAATTTCATTGGCTTGAATAGCTATTAATTGTTAATACTATTGGCGAAATTGAAAAGGCATATCGATTTTTCTACTTTTAGATTTAATTTTGATATTTATTATCTACAGAAAAAAGAAATGTTTTAATTCATTAGCTGTTATTTTTAATGAGAATTTATACGCGTAACACTTTACTCTATATAATTAATCCATGAATCTCTCATATAGGTATTTTATTTTATTTTATTTTATTTTATTTTATTTTATTTTATTTTATTTTATTTTATTTTATTTTATACTTTTTATTTTATACTTTTTATTTTATACTTTTTATTTTATACTTTTTATTTTATACTTTTTATTTTATACTTTTTATTTTAGACTTTTTATTTAAGGCTTTCTATAAATTTTACTGATAAGTTTATTAACAATTTTTATTTAGCCAGCTTTATTGCTAATAAGCTATTATTATAATATATCTAATAACGAGAATGAAATAAATTGCTATAGCCCTAGAATATACACATTGAAGCGATATAATCTCGTTTAGACTATAAATTTGGCCGATAAACCTCCCATATGACTATGGTTTTTATAGATGCGCGGTATTTATTGTAATCAATTCCAAGTTTTTCATGAAACGTTTTTTTTTAGCACTTTTACTTCCATTATACTGTATGTGCCTTTTATGTCTCATATTAATAAAATGGCGTTCCCTTTCTTCATTTTGGTTTTCTCTCTACATTTGCGCGTTTTTTTTTTTGGTTATTTTTTAGGCTCTGCAAGTTGATTTAAGCTTTATTATGGCTGGACAATAAAATAAGAATTTTTATATTATTTCAATATGATTTCTGTTTTAATTTTCCTATAGCAGGTTTGACACATATCTTTGACGCGATGCCATTTGCTAGTCCATTACTTTAATCTATTGGCCATACCGCATAATTATCTGTGTTATTCGCTAATAATTGGTTTGCTGTAACTAATAATAAACAATTGTCCATCTATTGGCGAAATAGATCATATAATGGTCTATTTGTCAGATCTGGCATTTCTTGATCAACTCCCATCCACTTAAATTAGCGTATTTTGATATTACTATCTATCATAGGCCTAACTATAATTGGCATAAACTTAGAAATGATTTATTGGGTGATTATAGCGGATGGAAAAAAAGTCTGCTGTTTTTTTTGCGAAATGTCGAAACTGATCTTTTGCTTTTTTGATAGATAAGTGATTTTCGCTCTGTAAAAAAATACTGAATTTATATATTCCGAGTTTAAGCGTTTTCACTCTTAATCAATATATATTACTGCAGTTGGCCCCACAACAGTTTTTATATAACAAATTCTATCCCATTTCCATCCATAGTTTTGTTATATCCTTTAAAATCTTTATATACTGTGCTTCAAATTATATCTTTCTAATCCTCCTGACCCTCCTCAATTTTACAACCTTTTTCAACCTGTTACCCTTTTATCTCTTTCTTCCGACATTATTATAAGATCCGGCCTCAACTTCTTCTACAGCTCCAAAATCGCGAACAATTAAGATATTTTATAAAACACAGTAAATTTTTATAATTCGCCTCAACTGCCTCTATCTTGGTATCAGTATATACCTTCCTGCTTTACTGCTAAATACCAACATATACCATACTATATACCCCCTTTGTACTAATATTCCTAAAAGCATAATGGTCAAATTCTACTCCAACAGCTTCACTTTCGATTTCGACTGGAACACCGTTACTTTTGCTTACTTGAACAGATACCCAAATCCCTTTGCCTCCCACGTCTTTTCTTCCGACACTCTTGGCCACAAATTTGACCCTGTAACGGGCGACTTGCACATCTCAAAGCTATACAAAAAAACAAACTCTACCCCATACTGGGCCCGCCATTTCGTCAAAAATTCTATTGCCTATATCCTCGAGGAAATCGTTATTAACAAGAAAAACAACACCCTCACAACAAAGCAACGAAATATCACTCACACCAGGCTGCTCGTCGTCGAAGATTCCTTATCCATCGTCCCCCACCACAGCTTGAACAGCCCTACATCTACAACCCTCTGCAACAGCGAAGGCCGCCTCTTCTCCAACTTCGGCTACGGTATAGGCTCAAGAATTGAACGCTTCAGCTTCAAACGCATCTCTGATAACCTCTCTAAAAGCCGCAAAGGTCTCGCATACTCCATCGATATCTTCAAAGAAAGATTCGCCGCTGCTAACTCCCCAATACCATCTCCTCCCTAAGCAACCTTAAATTCATCCCTCTTTTTTTTTTTTTGGCTTATCTCATCCTTGTAGTAACATCTTTCCATTTTTACTAATTAAATACTTTTTTCATTAGACTTTACTTCTCTTCATACTTTATTAATAAATTCTCTTCTTATCATCTCTTCTACCATTTTTTTTTTATTACTACACTCTAAAATCATTACATCAACAATAGTATCATCGTTTTCATTGATAATTGATGCAATAATATCTAAAACTATATAATTATATTTAAATCTGGTTTATTACTTATACTACTACACTAAATATTGAATATTATTTTAAAATGCTGAGAATCGGTATATACATGTATGTTCTTTATTGCCCCAGTTACTAAGGATCTTTACCAATATCCTCTTCACCCTCACCCCTTCTCCCAGTTTTTCAATCATAAACTCTTGCCTAGCCTCTGAATCCGACGGCTCGTACCTAAAAGTTCCTAGCTTAACAAGCTCCCCATCTTTATACACACTATGCTCTGCCTTCTTCTCAAAATTACCCTCGTTCATCTTGTTTAGTATTATAGGCCCCGCTAAGTTATCCATCCCCCCATCGCTAAATTGCACTTTTTTGTCAAATTCTTCATCATCTTCGTCGTCATCCTCCTCAACCTGCCCCTTCTGCTTATCCTTATCCAATTTCTGCGAGCTATCTAGGTTAGAGTCTTGCTGGTTCATTTCCTTTTTAAGACGTTCCTTTTTGTCTTTAATAATTACATATCCCCATACCTCAAAATCTTTAGGCGCTGACTTGAAGTCAATAGCTGTTGATTTAGGGACATGTTCTATTGAAAATCCTAATGGCTCAATAGGTCTTGCCAGACTAATTCCTATTTCACCTTTGCTTCCTTGCATAGGCCAGCATTCGCCCAAGTTTACTGATGGATCTAATATCACTGATGGTGGATTTACCGGATACTCAAGTACTCCGAGCTTATATAATATTCTTGCTGATATCGACTTGGGTTTTGGTGACCATGACTTTGATGTACTCTTCAAAATTATACGACCTCCTGCTGAGTAAAGCGCATAATCCACTCGTTTTGGCCTGTTTTTAGTATTTTTTTCAATAGCCTTAATTACCAGTTGATTCACTTGATCAAAATCGACTACATTACCCTCTTCTTCGTTTCTAATTATCTTTTCTCCGCTTTGTGATATAGCGTTATTAACCATCCCTATAAGTCTATTTTGGAGGACTTGAATTTTTTTATCTAAATCAGCTTCGTCGATAGTGCTAGAATGGGAGGAATGAGCCTTGGTCTTGAGAGATTTAACTATTTTTTCAGTTTCGCGTTTTATTAAAGGGTTAATCAAATCAAGCACCTTATTTTTAAAGGCGTGCGAGTTAATCAAAGCTGCGTGAGAGTATGTATTTTGAAACTTTTCTATTTGGCGTTCATGATCGCTAGCCATTTCTGAAATCTTGTTAATTTTATTTTCGATATTTTTATTTCTTTTTTCGTTCAGAATAGCTTCGTCAATGAGTCTGTTTACTTTATTTCTTAAATCCTTGAATGAACTTTCGGAAATTATATTCTCAAAGTTATTAAGAGAATCATTAGCTAAATCTGACAGTCTGGAAGTTTCATAATATTTTTGGAATGGGTAAAAAACCACATTCTTTAAATTTCCTAAACTGATCCAAGAGTTTGATAAAATACTGCTGCTATTTTTTAATCTGTCTGACTTTATAGGTTTGTCATTATTAATTATTGAACTGTAAAAGTTGAACTGGTTTGCAACTAGAAATAGGGACACAATCAGCACGATAATTCCTGTAGAAATAGTAGTGAAATTTTTTCTTCTTGTTCTTGGGGTCTGCGGGGCATTTTTGTTTGTTTCGATGAATAGAAATGGGAGGATGTATCCAATTGTATATTTAAGAAGAATGTAAAGAAAATCTTTTAGGACATAGAATATTAGAAGAAACACGAAAGAGAATTTGCTGGTAAAATAAGCCAAGGAGTTTCTGAAGCTATATGAAAAGCTGTTTATTTGGTCTTTTGATTTAGAAGGCATTTGGTGTTGGTCTTTGTTGAAATAATCTGAATCAGAGAAGGCATGATTTTGGTGAGAAGTAGTGCGTTTATCGCCTTTGGATAGCCTTCTGTATAAAATTTCTGTAGGGCTAGGGTTATAATTTCTTGAATTAAAATTCATATTTTGCTCTAGCTCAGGATTTTTTCTTCGTTGAGAGTAGCGAAGATTGGTTTTAGGGAAAGCACCAGGACCAAATATTTTATGAGATTTAGTTGAACTTTTTGGGTTATAGTTATAGAGATTTCCCTCGTCGTTTGAAGAGTATTGAGAGAGGTTATGGGGGTATCTTGGGGTATATATTCTATTTTTTTGAGTAGTGCGTAGGAGGTGGGAATTTCTGTAATCAAGAGAGAGGAGATCATCAGAGCTATAGCTATGAGCAATGTCACTTTCATAGTTCTTATTCCTATCTTGTAAATCACGATTCGAGGCGGGGAAGTTTTGTTTATGTGAGTTAGGAAAATTGTTTGAATGTTGTATGTTGTTTGTTTTAAGAGAGCTTGAGTGGTTAAAGCCATTAGGGATGATTTTGTTGATATTGGAAGAGTAATTTTCATCAACATCAGTAGAATTATTATCGACAGAATCTTTATCGTAGTTATTGATTGAAAAATTATTTTGATAGTTAGAAACGTTCCTAGTTTCTATAATAGGGAGGGGGGGGATAAAGCTTTTAGTTAAATATAAAGTTGAAAGATTATAAAAAAGAGATGAATGGTATAATTTTACCTGTTCTAGGGTTTACTGGATCAAAAAGCATTCTGGTCATTGATTCTAAGGAATCGTTAGAGGAAGCTTTATTTCCATTTTGAAAGGATGTATTATTATTGGGAAAATTTAAACGAGATGGAAGTTGGACAACTATTGGGGAGGAATTTTGACGATTCTGGGAAGGTTGGACGTTAGGGTTTTTCAGCAATTGTCTGAAGAATTGGCGGGGATTTTTTTCGGAGTAAGGGGGGTCGTCAGTGTTCATGGTTTAAAGTTGGTAAATATAGCGATAATAATTGTATAGGGAAATTCTAAAGACGCTTTGAGCAAAAAAGAATAGCTGGAATTGTTTTTACTTAAAAGAGAAAAGTGCGAGTAGAGAGCATTAAGAATTAAAAAGATGGGCGAGTAAGAGAGAGAGAGAGAGAGAGCAAACAGTTTTGAATTGAGAAATAAAGACTTTATAGAAACGCTGTAAAATTGACAAGAGTTGAAGTGTTGAAGAAAAATACGAAAAAAAATGGCACTTGAATGCTTAAGGAATCAATAGTCGTAGGAATTCGGCTTTAAAATTCAAAAGCAATCGCGTCTATTTTTTAATGTAAAGGTGTCAATGCTAGAAGCGATCGTGTCAAATCTTGTGTAAAAAGGTGTCAAAATTAGAGATAAAGGTGTCAAGTCTAAATGAAGTGTACGCGCAGAAATGGAATTAAAATTTAAAATTAGTTAGTTCTGGGCCTACTGCCTCTTGATTGCCAATCTCCGCCTTTGTATACACGTCCGCTGCCCCTCGCTGCGACCAATCACCTTTGTAGAAATCGCCAATTTACTCAAATGCATACATTCTCTGTCTACTCGCCACCCACTACTTAATTTCCATCTCTACCAACCACTCATATACTCAACTCCACCATTTTATCGAACCCCTACGCTAAACTCCCGCAAATTCCCCAGAATCACAATCAAATGCCCAAGAAATTCTCAGGAAATTGATCTTTCTCAATCCTCAACAAAGCGTAACTAAACTCGCTTATGCTAATAAAATGAACCCTAACTGCTCATCAAAGCGATTTTTGTCTAGTAAAAGATTTCTGCGTAAGATCCAAATTCATACTATTCCCCGAACACTCGCCATGTTTTTATTCTGCTCCCAGCCATTTAACTATCTCTTGCCGCTCTTCACACTTTTGCCCAATTCTTACAACTCGCCAACTTAATTTATCATCTGCTTTTCAATCCAATAGCAACATCAATTCATTTATCGCTCACCCATTGGCTAATTTTGTTTACAACTATACTTGGCCCAACAAACAGCAAAAAAAATCCAAGTTATAGAAAACTCCGCTCACTGGCTAATGAATCTAATATCTTGATTCAAAGCTCTTTGGGTTTACTGTCTTAAAAATTAAAATCCAGTTATCTAGCAAAATACTTATATCCTTATTTCCATTTAGTACATTTTTCAGTCAAATGCATACCTTATCTTTGATGTTTACTATAATATCTACTAGTAAAATAGATTACCTTACCAGTATCATATACATGAAAAATTATATTGATTTTTTTCTATTCTATTCATTGCGTATTTATAAAACACAAATTTAAAAGCACATTAAAAAATTTAAAAAAATATTATATATAATTTATTAACTCACCTTCCACCGCAACTCTAGCTGCCGCATACCCACCACACGTTAATTCAAGGCAAGCTTTTTTAAATTTCTACCAAGTTATTAAACGCTTTTAAAAACAACCAACCACCACTCCTTTCTATTTAACATTAAACTTACTCCCAATAAAAGTATTATTTTATACTAGTTATTTTTTACAACTTTAGCCCAGATCATTTCGTTCAGCTAACCCATATATCTATCTCAAATCCTCTTAAAAAATACTAAATAAATAAATTTATATTTCAACACTCATTAAAAATATGCTCAAATTTTTTCTTTGTAGTTATTACTTTTAACATAAAATAATGCCTATCTATAATTTAATTTAAAATGCAATCAAAATATAAATCATTTTTTTACTGTCAAGTACGTGATTTTCTCGAGTAAATCATTAAATAAATACAATCACAATCTGTTATTTTACTTAATTAGGATGATCTTAATTGTTTATTACCTACAGCTAAATGGTGCTATCGGAAATATATTATGCCTCCTTTCTAAATATAATCTATTAATGTATTTATAATTTCAATAAAAATTACATAATTACATTTATAAAAAAATCATAATGTTTAACTTTCAAGGAATATATTCAAAAGTCTTGTATCATAAGCTTCATAAATACCTATTCAAGTTAACCCGTGGGGAAAATTTTTTATATATACAACAGTTTTATTTTTAAAATACAATGTCTTATCTTTATATAAAATACAGACCTATCTTTATTTTTGTGAAAAAATTAATAATTTAAGACACCAACGATAATATCTAGATTATACATGCTACTTTATAGCTATTTTATCTTAGTTATATCTAAAATCAATATAATCCCCCCCCTTTTTTTTACCTAACCTAATATTTTTGGTATATTTTAACTAATTGATTAAAATTATTACTCAAATTAAAATAATTAAAAAATATCAACCAATAAATTATGAATAACACAAAGTTTAAATGCAGCTCAAAATGTATAACCATTTTATCCAAAATTAAAATATAATTCTACGTTATTTACATTGATCTCTTATAATATTTAGAATTATTTTACTTTTTTTAATTCGATTCTATAAGGGTCGTTAATACTTATTATTAATTTTTATTACAATATAATTCTCAATAAAATCAAATTATTCTAAAATAAAATAAAAATCAATATTATTTTTTATAAATATAATAATAAGCTAATTAGTATTTGATCTATTAACATTTTTATTTATTTTTTTAATAATTAATAGGACTATAATATTTTTATAAAAATATTAAACCCTATAAAATAATTAAAGATGTATTTCACCAAAATTATAAAAGTAGATTCATTAGATATTAAATCTATAACTAATATTAATAAAATCAGAAATCTTAAGATTTTCTAAATAGTAATCCTTAATTTTTTTTTCATTAAACAATATTTACCAAATATTTATTTATGCTATTTTGTCAAATTTTTGATAATAATCTTATTTTATTTAGAAAAATAAACCATAAACCACTTTTATATAAATATTATAAGTTTAATTACTAAATATATATAATATAATAGTATTTATCAGAAATAGTCGATCTCAACTATAAAGTATCTATTACTAAAGATTTGAAATTCAGATTTTTTTAATATTATTATTTTTATCTTAACTAAATTTATTTTGATGATATAAATTATAAGCTTACTTTCAAATCTCAGAATCTAACATTCGTTGAAGTTAATATATGTATATTACTATTATACTTTTAGAGTTTAAAATTTATATTAAATATTTATAACGAATTATAATTTTTATTAGAGATAAAAATTCATAAACGTCTTTAAAAATCACGACACTTTTTTATACTAAATTAACTGTCACTTTTAAGTATGCGCAATTTATTAAATCTTCATACTATTATTAGACTAACTGGATCCTTTTTTAAGCCTGTGAACAAAATAATAATTAAATTGATTTAATTAAATGGAAACAATCTCAAAATTCCGTCGATTTTTTATAAGTTGGTATTTATTACTCTAGAAATGTTCCCTATAAAACATTGATATTCAATCATTGGATTTAATAGATATGCTTTAGCTAACACAAATAACAATTTCATACGAATAATTTTGGCTAAAATTTTATAATTACTTTTTTGAATTATGAGCGCTTAGATTTTATATCAAGAGATATATTTTATCTTTTTTTTTTGCATGACAAAATTTAAAAATAAAAATCAAATAAAAATTTGGAGAATAACTAACTTAAAAGCTTAACTTTACCAAATTAGAAAGTCTTCTGTTATAATAATGAATTTTAAAACAAATTAAAGAGTTCAAAACTATAATTTTTTTTGATTAAATTACAAGTGTAATGGAAAGCCATCTATTATAGTATCATATCAAAAATTTTAATTATCATTCAGTAATTATTCGATTAGAGTTTCATTTTTATTGGAAATAAAATTAAATCGATTTTCGATTCTTTAATTTTCAATTTTTATGCAGAGAAACATTCTAGGACTTTATATAACATTTTGGAATGCAATTTAATGTTATCTATAGATTATTTTCAGTTGCATCTAGAACCATCTAGAACATTCCATAATATTCCTCAAGCTATTATTCGGTAATTATCAACTCTTTTATAACTGTTTTTATTTAATAATGCCATTTATATTTTTCTTTAAAGGTATAAAGTGGTAAACTTTTTCCACCCTTCAGAAAAATCTAAGTGTATTATTTATTTTATTATATTTATCCCAATAAATATTTACTATACCTATAATATTAAATAAATAACATTATCTTGATAATAGTCTTAATCTTAGTTTCGGTTTTAATCCAATCTTATCCCTATCTATACTCCTCTCTTTGTGCCTAAAATCAATCAATTATCGCTGGGTATTGTAAACTAATACTTATTCTATTTGCATTTTTTTAGGTACATTACGAAAATATCAATAATTAATTGTAGTGATAACTTTTGGGAAAAAAAATTAACTGGTAACAGGAACAGAGATTTAATGAAAAAATCATGAATTCTTTGAGAATTAAAATTTTTTGCATTTTAATTCTATTTCCCTAGACATTCAAATCAAAATCATATGTCATTTTTTTAGCTGAAAGTTTACTCAGCTTTTCCATTTCTTGGTTTCATTTAGTAATTTTTTTAGCAAAAATAAAGCTATTATTCTCCTATTCTCCTATTCTCCTATTCTCCTATTCTCCTATTCTCCTATTCTCCTATTCTCCTATTCTCCTATTCTCCTATTCTCCTATTGACTATTGAATATTGACTATTGACTATTGACTATTGACTATTGACTATTGACTATTGACTATTGACTATTGACTATTGACTATTGACTATTGACTATTGACTATTGACTATTGACTATTGACTATTGACTATTGACTATTGACTATTGACTATTGACTATTGACTATTGACTATTGACTATTGACTATTGACTATTAATTTTTTATTCTAGTTTATAGAATGTTGCAGTTTATACTACAACTTTCTTCCTCCATTTAGAACCACCAATATATAAGATTAATAATTTATCAAAAAATATTAATAGTCAATGCCGAGCAGCTGATATTGGTAATGAACCTTAAGAATTAAATAAAGCAGTTTTATTTTATAGAAAAAATTTTCTATATGCATATATATGCGTCTACTAATCTGGTTACAGATAAAATTTATAATTTAAGACTAATTATATTTATCCTTTGTTTTAAAATAATTTAATATATACTTAATAATATATTCGCTTTTTAGATTTTTAATATCTCATTTTATTAATTTTGGGACCTTCTGATTATATATTTAGTGAATGATACTATAGACTATAATACGATACCAATTTAAAAATAAAAATAAATTAATAATGTTAAATACTTACTCTACAATTATAAAAATTATAACAGTTTAACAATAATAATAATAATAATATGAAGTATTAGACTTTTGATGATATGATGATCAATATGACCACCTTGGTAAAATTGGCCATATACTTTCTCAGTGTAGGAGGAGATAAACTATAGCTCATAACAATAATGAACTAATTCTTAAAAGAAGAAATTATTATTATACAGTATAGTATGGAAAAAACATTGTGAAAAGCTAGTTACCGTATATTACTACGATTAAATATAAAAAAATGTCGTTTATGTTTTATTAGATGCTAATTTTATAGAATAAATCATGCATATAGTATAATTATATCGTTTATAAAATTGTAAGCTTTGTTTTATAGTTTGCTTTATTTAATAAAATGTTGTTTATTTATAGCAAAAAACTTATATTTAGATATCCAAGAATGCTTAAAAACTTACCTATATGATTTGTTCTTTTCATCCCATTTTATAGCATTTTATAAGATATAAGAGTTGCTGTCGGAAAAAAGTTGGTATTTTTTTTATACTAGTATACAGTTTGTTGATATTTTTTAATTAATTTTAATATAATAATAATAAACTGAATTCTGTGTGACATTAGGACTCGTATGATTAAATTGTATATTCTTAGGGGAAGCGGGATTATTTCCTTAAAGATTCTATCTGTTTATTTATATTAGGTATAGATATAGGTATTATTAGATTATTAATTTAAAAATTTTTTTCTAATATGATTTAAAAATGAAATTTATATTTCGAAGTAGGAAAAGTTTCGCTCCTCCAAATAATTTCCCATATAAGATTCAAAAGCCCAGTAGCATAAATAAAAAGCAATGAATTTATATATTTTATCATAAAAAATGTCGTATAAAATTTGCTATACAACAACTAGTTTTACAAAAGAGTCTTATACTAGTTATAGACTCTTATAGTATGAGAGGGTAATTTTAATTATACACGGCCTCACAAAAAACAAAATAAGATGAAAAAATTGAATTTAATTAGAAAGTTTTATTAATGAGGTTAATATTTGATAATTAGGAAAACTAGAAGAAACTAAGATCTTCTTTCAAAAATAATAAAGGTTCTCCTCGAGGAAAACTTACTGTCTCGAGGCATTCATAGCTCTAAAATCTGGTATTGGTGTTCTAGAGCTAACGCGAGTGTGTATCACATGACAAAAATTCACATTTCAGAAAAGGAATTGAATAATGATATAATGATATAAATAATATATTTGTGAGCTTGACCAAAAAACCACAATGAAGATAATCAGTTTATTATATATAACATTAATTTAGAACCGAAATATGTCGGTGTGTCCGAGTGGTTAAGGAGATAGATTAGAAATCTATTGGGCTCTGCCCGCACAGGTTCAAATCCTGTCGCCGACGAATTAGATTAGCTTAGTTATAATACGTTGTAACTAAGTGGTGTCTTTGATCTTGCCCGGCTAGCTCAATCGGTAGAGCGTGAGACTCTTAATCTCAAGGTTGCGGGTTCGACCCCCGCGTTGGGCTTCCAATATTTTTTGCTCTATATAAAAAATATAGGTAAAATGTGTCAATTTTACCAGTTATAAAATTGTAATATAGGAGACTGAATCTAGAGAGCATTTTGCCGCTCCCTTGTGCTATTGGTCACATTATTATTAGCTGGAGTGTTTATGATGGCCATTTTATTTTTCTATTTATTACTTAAGTTTGAAAGTACTATTTGTTAATACAACATTTTGCCGGATAATACTTGAATATGGTATTTTATGCACTGTAACTATTTATGCCTATAAGTGTTCTCTTTGTAAGCGATTTTCCAAATGTGGATCTCTTTAATATATCTTTCTCAAGAATTCTACAGGAAAAAAGCAGTCATAAAAATCACACTACGCCTTTTTTTTAGACATGTCATTGTATTTTTTTTT
>LSSN01001914.1:0-11501 GCA_001970855.1 Smittium culicis
TATTCTTATTTCTTTATCAATATTAATTTGTACTAGTTTAACTCATTGTTAACTCATTCCAAAAGTTTCTCCGCCAAAACAACCAATAGGAATCAGTACAGAATTCATAAATTTTATTTTAAACAATGTGGGTATATCAGCTCTCTTTAAAAATCCGTACGTCAAAAAGTAGCTTTTTCGAAATTTTTTTTAATTTCGTATAATAAACTCCAATTATCATTAAAAAAAATCTAAGATATTCGTATTTATGCAAAAATTTTATTTCCTGATTTTGAGCGCTAAATTTGAAAATATTTTTTGAATTTATATTTAAAATTCCACATTTTGAATTATTGATTTTAATTTCTCATTTATTTGAACAATAGGATATTTTATCCAACGAGTCTTGGAGCTGTTCAGTTGAGTCAGCAATCGCCACACCATACTCTGCAAATAGTAGGTCTTGAATCCTTTTTCCTAGTGATAGTACAAAAACACCCTGTATGCCATCAAAAATATCGTTTATATAAAAGTTGAATAAGATCAGCGATGCGGGACAACCTTGCCGCACACCGCAGTTGTAGTCAAAATTTTCGGAAATTCTATTTCCTATTTTTACTGTTAGTTTTGGTGATCTGAACAGCCCTAAAATTAAATTTAAAATTTTCCCGCCAATCCCGATGCGCCTAAGCTTATATATTAGCGCCATATGTGGTACCATACCATAAGCCTTTGCGAAATCTATAAATCCTATCCATTTTTCTAAATTTTGAATTTTATGTAGTTTAACAATTTCATATACTACTGTAGCTTGTGAGATACACTCTTCCAGTGATTGAAACCCAGCCTGCTCAGTTTTTATTATACTATATTTTCTGTAGATTTTCGCTAATTTGTTGGCTAATATTTTAGCCAAAATTTTTACTCGAGTAGGAATATATGATATTCCTCTGTAATTGTTTGTAACTTTCAAACAGCCTTTTTTGGGTATAGGAACCACATCACTCGTTTCCATAGCTTTTGTAATTCCGTCCTTTTCCACATAATTTCTAAAATCCCAAATATAAATTTCGAGAATTTTGACTCTTGGACTTTTTCGAAAGAAATTATTTTTTAAATTTCATTTGGTATTCCATCGATGTCAGGCGCTTTGTTTTATGGTATTGATTTTTTAGCTGTCAAAATTTCGTCCCAAGAAATGCATTCATCACTCTCTGGAAATTTCTCAACGTAATTTTCAATGAAGCTTTGCCACTTTTCACAGGACTTGCTATTGCCACTGTGATCTTGAGCTAAATTTCTGAAATGATTTTTCCAAACTTAAATTTTTTTCTTGTTACCACTCACAATATTTTTATTTGGCTTATTTGTAGAGAATTTAATTAAATTCCATGTTATTCTGGAGTCATTATTTATAATACGATAATTAAGCTTTTCTAATATTTCATAAAAAAATTCTTCGAATTTCTTTTTTTAACCTCTGGCAGTCATTTTTGGCTTTTTTATTAGTTTCAAAATCGATTTTAGACTTTTATATAGTTTGAATTTTTTTTAATAATTTTTGATTTTAAAAAAGTTTTTTTTTGGTCTGCCCGGCCGTCCAAAGATCCTAGACAATCGGAATCTGTTCATACAATATCAATTAATTGTTTTGTATCGTTATCAATGTCGATTTAATTGACGGTCAATGAATCGGATCGGTTATTTTATTTTAACTGGTCACTGATAGATTTCTTTTTTTTCACATTAATTTTTTTGATTGAATCAATATTATCAAAGCTGCTAACTTTCCACTCTGCTGTGATTGGAAAATGGTCATATATATCCAGATATTTATTTGAAGTACACTTGTTTGGTCGAGAATTTATATTGGTGAAAAATATATGACCAATCATTCTCCCCATTTTATTCTTATTCCACCTTGAGCAGATGGAGTTTGATACGGAAGCCAAACTAAACTTGATCCCAGATTTTTTAAGAAAATTTTTAGCTCTACAAATCCCATGTTGAAATCACCATATAAAAATATTTTTTCTTTATGTCTGGATTTGATATAATTAACCATCTGATCAACAGAATTTTTTTCCTGAAGCCACTGATGGGCATATGACAGTTAATTATTTCAATTTTAAAGCTATTCTTATTATCCGCAGAGCCTAAGATTTCAACTGACATCCATGTGGGGTGATATTTAACTAGGTTATTTTTTTTCCAGATTTATCTCGAACTCTGATTAATAAACCAGTACTGCCTATAGTTATTTCAGATTTTGACTATATGAACGAATAACCTAGTATTCTGCTTCTGTACGTTTTTTTGTAAGAAATGTTTCTTGAAGCAAAATTATATCTGGCTTTGATTTTTGTAAAAATTATTCCAGCTCAGATTATATTGATTTTATTCCGCGGGTGATAAAATTCTAGTTTTTATGTTACTTTCATTATTGTTACTTGAAGCAAAAAAAAATTTTTTTTTTTGCTAACTATAATTTTTTATTAGTTTCACCGAGAATTTTCACTGCTAGTGCTTTTTCTATTTTTCTAATTTTTGCTGATGCAAGAATCTTTTTTGATTTTTCAGTATATATAAGTTCGTTTCTGAAGGTTTTATTTTTCTGCTTTAAATTTTTATCGTTAAACATGATTGGTTCTAAGCTTGAGTTATAAATAATAAAATTTTTTAAGTTGCTGGATTTCAATTATCCAGAGCACAATATTAGAAATTTATATTATATTTTTATTATTTTTGTAATTTCATGCATAATATTGGTTTTTTTTGGTGTTTTGCAATTTCTATATTCGTTATTTGTTTATAAATAGATGAATCTCTCGAATAATCAACTATATCATTTAAATCACTCTCAGTATATAATTGAATCTGCGATATATAATCTATATTCATGTCTTTTCTACTATTATTAAAATCGGCTTCAGGTTTAACTATGGGCCTAAAAGATTCTTCATCCATATTATGGTCTTCATTTACATCGGAAGAAACAGGTACAAAAGAGCTTGATACAGTATTTTTTATGATTGATTCTGCAGAACTTATTCGGAAAAATAGGATTTATATTCTTGGAACCATCAGATTTTAATGTTATCAAGTTTGCGATATTTAATTTCCAGTCAATATTCGAGGAATTTTTATTTTTATTTTCGGAATTTTTTTCAGACAATTTTTTATGGTCTTTTGCTAGAGACACGTGAAGCACACCCTTGTGTAACTAATTTGAGCTAATCGGCATGCTAAAATCTGTTTCGAAGTCTACAGTTCTGATCGACTTGCTGATATGCTTGCTTGATATTTGATCGGTGTCGATTTTACCACTCATAATTGATTCGGTTAAAATAGCCACGGTTTCATTAGGCTTGATTTTTTGTGTAGCTTTTTTTTGAATTATTGAAAATTATTTTTATAATATCTGAGGGCATTATGATTTCCAATGATCGTCTAATTTGCAGAAATTACACGCCTCTTTTCACCCCTTATAGAATTTGTTGATCTTATCTTCGTCATGGACGAAGAGACTAGGAAGGTAAGTGTCTACAGATTTTTTAACGAAAAGAGTTTTAATATTGTATGGTAAAAATTCTCCGGTTCCTTTTTTCGCTAGGGTGCTTATATCATTAATTTCGCCGCAATTTACTAGTTAATTTTTATTAACGTCTGTCTTTTAAATAAAATCAAGTCCTTAAAATTTGGAATGTTTATGATTGTGACATCTTTTAAATTTTACTGTTTGATAAAATTCGATTTTTATTCATTGTCTGCAGATGAAATTTTTAATCAGTTTTTCAGCATCAGATACTTTGTAGAAAATGTAATATGTCACTCTATTTCTAAAATCCTTTTGAATAGTGTAATAAGTTCCTGTTAATTGTTTAGAAACGATTCCTATAGCATCGATCACACCGTGAACTTCTTTGAATTGACCCCAGCTCATACCGAATTTTCAGTCAGAGCCCATTGTGCAGAAATTTTTTAAATTATTACTTGCGCCCCCATACATTAAGCGTTTTAATGACTCTTCTTTGTATAGATGAGGTTATTTTTGAGAACATAGTATTTTTAAATGCTTTATTTTTTTTGTTAAAATACGTACTTTTGAATTTGATCGCTTCACTTGGTTTCGAATATGAAAAGTTATAAAAAGGTATATAGCATGAAGATGAGTTTATATAAAATATAGTACTTTAGAAAAGAGAGGGTGATTCAATTATATATAAAAATAATGATTTAATATATATAAATATTGGCTATGAAATTATGAGATATTATTTCATCAGCCTTGGTTTATAACTATTGGCTAATAGATATTCTTCTTTGCTATTGGATTGATTAATTATAATCAATCCTATTTGATCAATTGAATATATTAAATTCTATTGGCTGATCACTTTTGATCCAGCCAATAGAATTGTTATTGGCTATAACTCAGCCAATACTTAGTCAATTGGCCTACAAGTTTCCACTTTTGTTCTATTACTTATAATACACCATAAGTAAAAGCCTTGGTATAATATATGCAATATTATATCGTAACAAATAGCTGGTAGATTTAAGCTTTTTCGCTAAATAAAACCTGATTTTCACTTCTGTATCGCATAATTACGCGATAGTTATTTTGTTTATCTACACGTTATTTTTTTTTTTTGTATATATACTTGTGTTTTAATTTTTGATTTTTTTAAAAAGACATACACAAGTTTTTTTGTTAAATAACTCGAAGTGCTCAAATTTGATGTAAATAAATAGACGATTAGGAGCGTACTTGTTGTATCCGCACGTTTAATTTTTTCAAATGGGCTCCATAGTAGTTAAAATAAGAAAAATAAAGTACTAATAAAAATCCATGCCAAGCTGCTTGTATCAGCAGATTATTTAGACTTAAATGATATAATTCAAGGTCGTGACACCCGATTATAAAGATGAATTTATATTGAAATAATTAAAATTATGATTAGATATATAAATGCAAAGACAAAACTATAAAAACAGCAACGATTATTTTGCATAAGTGGCTAAAAAATTGGAATGCCCGTCACAGTAGGATAAAATATAAATGATGATAATCTGATATCGAATCTAACCTAAGAATAAAAAGACAGAAAAAATGATAAAATATAATAAGTATAATCGAATAAAATGATTCATAAGACTTGACCGAACAAAAAAATAAAAAATTGTTAGACATATAAAGATAAAAAATAAAATAGTCATTCTTTGTAGTATTTATCAAAAAAAAAAATACTAATAAATACTAATAAAAAATAATATAAAATTAAAATATAACAAATATGATCGATAAATCTGCTAAAAAAAAAATATAATACTACCCTGGTCTTCGCAGATGGCAAGAGGTTGAGCAGAAATGATCTGGCGAGTAGCTGCTAATCACATGGATTTCAGAAAATAATATTAGTAAAATAGTAATTTAAAAATTATAAAATTATTATCAGAAACGGCAGAAAAAAATCTAATATCACCAATCACAAGCAGATTAGCAATCACACAAGAAAGAGATTTCTATTAAAAAGCTAAAGCGAATATTAGAGTGATAATAATTACAAAAAAATAGTAAAATAAGAAAGATTCTGCGATTATATGATTCGGCTGCATTCATATCATCCTTCTGCCCTTCTCATCGCTGTATTCGACAGGCAGGGTAACATCCAGGTGGTGGATAACTGTGAAATATAAATCGAGTTAGTATTTGTAAAAATTTTGTGATTAATAGTGATATTTACTGTCCACCTTGGCAGGAAAGTACCGCGCTGAGCCCAATCTCCAGTAGTCGTATGATATAAACTAGCCCATGTCATCTATTAATTAGTAAAAGCATAATTAGAGTGATAATAATTATATTGAGTTAATTAATCTAAAACTTTGCTTCTCTGAATCGGCATGTGATATTTCATCTGCTGCCCTTCTCATCGCTGCAGTCGACTAGCAGTGTAGCAAATATCTGACAGGTAACTATAAATCACATAACAAAAAGTTAATAAATGCTATATTAGCTTTAATTCAAAATGATAACTTACTGCCTGCATCGGCAGACAAAATTCGAAATCATTCAATCACTAACTGTCGTATATGATTCATGAATATGATTACCTATACATAGATATACCAAAGATAAATTAATAATAATAAGATGAATAATTAGGTTAATATAAATATGCTTCTCAAATTCGGATACTCTGATTATATTCTGCCAACCTGCTCATCGCTTCAGTCGACGAGCAGGGTTGCAAATATCTGACGGGTAACTAAAAATTACATATTTAGTTTTTAGTAAATGTTATATATACTATACATCAAAAAAATCACTTTCTGCCTACTTCGGCAGTCAAGATTTTAAATCAACAAGATCACTTGCTGATGAGGATGAAATATCTAAAATGATTACCTATATATAGATATAAAATACTATAATGTTTATTTATAGAATATATTCTTATTTTAAAATAATATAGCTTCTCTGATTCGTATTCACTAAATAAATGATGTCGCCTAGACCATTGCTGCAGTCAACAAGCTTGTCATATTATTGCTACCTATATATGTGAATATCGTAATATATAATTAAAATATGTTTAAAATTATGCTAAATAAATTATTTTATCTTTTGTACTAGCCTCAGACTAAGATTTATCGATATGCATGTCATATAGTTTTTTGCGTCATTAGTATAATTTTTAATCTTAATTGTTGAGTGATATTAGGTCTTTTAAATTTAATGAATGTTATATTTTATATCAAAATTCTTTTTAACTTATTATATACGAATTATTAATTAGTATTTCATACTTATTAAATTTAGGAAATTTTTTATGTTTTGTAGTTGATGCGAATTATAACTTTTTGGGAATCCCTAATCCTTGTTTATTTAAATATAAGATTTGTACTTGTAATTTTATGTTTTTATACTATTAAAAAAATTTTCTGTCATTTCATTTGGTTTTATATATTTATTTTTATTTTATATCAACTCTTTTTTTAGATAAACTATAAAATAATTCGCCAAATAATTAGCGCATATATTGATAGTCAGATTTATACAATTAAAATAATTTTGTTTCAAAAATAGTTTTAATTGTTTTCCGTTTGATTATATTTTACTTTTTTTCAATAAACGGTTCTTATTAATATTTCAGCATATTAAAATAATAATTTTATTTACCACCTTATACTATCCTATAATAATTTATTTATATTAATTGTATATTCCAGGAACTCAGTTAAATGTATAGGTGTATATTATTTATTTAATTTCTTACGCTCTGTATCAAAAATATAACTAAATATCTCAAATTTAATATTTATTTTAATGTTATTTTAATCTAATTATCTACCATAATATTTTTTAACAATATAAATTTAATTGTTTTATTTGATTTAGATATTTATAATTATTAATTAGGAATCGATTTTTTGATCTGTTAATTTAATCTTAAATTTCATATTATTATCTGAAAAGTAAATAATTAAATTTTACAACTCAATAAACATAAAAAAATCTTAAAACATCTTGATCATTTAATAATATTTACACCTTTTCAACCTTTTCAAAAAAATTTTTAACTATTAAGCTTTTAGAAATATATATTAATTGATATTTTTATCAATATTTCAATAATTTAAAGATTTTTAAACATTCAATAAAAATCAAATTATCTTATATTATCAGTTTTACATTTTTTAACGCGTTTCAAAGTGCTAATAATAATATATGAACAAATAGAATAAATATTCCATTTACTATTCTAAGTGCTAAGAATAGAAATAATAAACATCGCATATATGTAATTGATCAAAAAAATTTTGATTTAGCATCAATTTCAATTTACCTATTCTCATTAAAAGTGATCATATTATCTTATATTTTTTGATATCTAACGAGTAATATGTTATGAATTCAAAAGTCAATTTTTTATGCATTATTCTAAAATTTATTTTATAAAGAGTGCAATGATCATGATTAATTTCAATTCAATAAAGCATAATCAATTTCTAGGAATAATATTATATATAATCTATATTGATAGTTGAAACTTTTCATATGTTAGTAGAAATTAAAAAACTAAAAAAATACAATAACTAATATTTCTTTCTAATTCAAATATTTATATTCTATCAATGGATATTACTCTAATAGACGAATAACTCTTTACAAGCGATTTAAACAAAATCATAAAATACAAGAAAATAAGTTTTTACTATATAAACCCTAACCCCTAAATTATTGTATATAATTTTGGTTTTATGAGATATTCATTATATAATATATTATATTTTTCAAACGCAAATTATTTACGTGCAGAGTTTGTGAATAAAAATACAAATTGCTTGCATTGTCAATTGAAATTTAAATACTATAGAATGAAATCCAAAAATTAATGTAAAAACTAGATTGTGAGTAAAAAATTAGGCCTTATGGATATAATTCTAAAACTAGCTATTTCTATCATAAAACTATTGGTTTTTAAAAAAATGTGGTGGTTAATCAGCTTTATTATTGTACTACTAAATAATTAAAATTTGAGCCCATTAACTTGTGCAGTATTCTTGTTAAGTTTATTTTTAAGACAAAAAAATATACTAAAGTGATTTTTGTCACATATATTTATCCGTAAAAACTTGGATGGTATGATATATAAATATTTGTTAATCATATTATTTATATTTCTAATTGCATATTTAAATCCTTAAACTTATTTTTTGTATAATCGCCTGGATTAAAAAAATAACAGTTTTAGTGTTTGCAAGAATAATATTTTTCTATTGTTTAAACGTTTAAAAAATTCAGGAGTAAAATATTCGTGTATATTGATTTTAAACCAAAAACTAAATAAAAATATTAATAGATACTTTAAAATAAAAAAGTAAAGTATTATGTAATGTATAAATTAAATCATTGAAGATTTATATTATTAATGTAAGGTATTTTAATTCACTAATATCCAATTTTTATTATTGGTAAAAATATAGCTTATGTTAGACTTATATACAATTGTTACTCAAGATATAATTTTTTGATAAAAATCTTTGAAATATTCATTTTTCTATATAAAGATTTTCAATAAGGACTTAGAATACATATTTTTTTTATAGGATTTATATCTATATACTAGGTCTAGGGTCCAGATTCTCTGATTAATTTTTTTTTATTTTATGATTCTATGCGTAATTATAGGGATAAATGAGGCCCTATTTTTTTATCGATTAGTGTTGCTTATGATACTGACAGTTAATCTATTTTATTATTAAAATTGTATAAAAATATTTTATTTATAAAAACTATAAAAAATCTCCATTTATTATTCTATTTTCCCTTATAAAAGAATAGCTTTTTCCTGAACGCTGGATAAAAATCGCTGTTATATTTGCATTTATATAATTTACACTAACTATCTAATATTATATTATAGAAGGGTTCAAGACTTGTGATACTCTTATTTTTAGATATTCTCTTGGATCTAATAGTTTTATTGTGGCTATACATACATGTGTAAAGCTTTCTGCCGTTAAAATTTTAATTTAGGTTTATATTATATATTATTCTAAAAAAATTAAATTGAAAGTTATAACAGACTTAGAAACTATGATAATTTATTTTTAGAGGGACATGATATATTAAAAAATCTAGGGTAATTTTTTTAATTATTTAATTTGCAATTCTTTATTAGTATTTCAAAAATGTTTTCTGAACTATATAAGTCACAACGTGAATACAAAAGTTGCCCTAAAACAATGGTGTAAATATATTTCAAAATAAAACATGTTTTCAAATAGATTCAACGTTCAATGTTTTTTTCGTTTATGTTAGATTCAATATCAAATAGTTACTATCCAATGAGTTTTAATTAACAAAACAGAACTATAATTATCAAATTTTGCTTTCCAATTTAATTAAGATAATTTCCTGAATATGATTATCTATACCATCATTTATAACATTTCTAGCTGTATCGATTTGATAATGTCATTGTATAGTTTTTATACAATTAATAAAATTTCAGCACTAAATTTCTATTTTCTATTTACTTTTTAATTATAAAAGATTGTGGCAATATTTAATTTCCAGTATTTAAAACATAGGGTAATATCTTTTTGATAATAATTCTGCATATATCGTAATTAAAATAACTAAAAACCATAATTTTGTGTAAATTATATTTTTCTCATCTTAATTCATTTATTTTTATGAGATCATTTATCTGTAAACACGGTTAAAAAACTGTCAATTTAAATGATTTGAGCACTTTTTTTGGATTTGGCCTGATTTGAAAGCCGCAAAAAACCGTTTATTTAATTTTCAATTGAATTTAAAATTAGATAAAGTCTGTGCGCGGTAGAATCTAGATAAATAAAAATGACCCTATTGTCGTATAATTATTAACTTATATACTAAAATTGGTTCTTAAAAAGCATAAAATAGATATTTCTCTTTTTTGGAGGTATTTTTATTGTGAATAGAGCCAAAATTAATGATAATTCTATGTTAAATATTTAATAATTAAATAAAACTCGAAATTTATTGGCTAAAAGTGTAAGATAATTATATTATAAAGTTTTACATTTTTTTTATTGCCCAATTAATACATCTTTAATATAGGTATTTTTTTATTAATTATCATATTTTGTAAAATATATATATTACACATCACTATATATCACTAAACATAATTAGTGACGTTATACGTCATTTAGAACAATTAATTAAAGAATAAAATTAATATATTAATCAAATTAGAATTGACGTATAAAATGTTATTAATTTATACAAGTAATAATCTTATGTATTAAAATAGTATTATTAAAAATATAATAATATTTTGAATATTAATGAGACCATCCAAAAATTAATGCAGGGAAAAAGGTTATCTGACCGAAATAAAATTCACAAGAATATTATTCTCGAACTTGACTAAAACTAAATTATCTTGTTTTTTCAAATGAATTACAATCGAGCAATAAAATTGATTTGATTAATTAACACCGATAATTTTTAGCATTTAATAATTGATAATAATTATTCTCAATATGTCAAAATATTCATTTTTTAACTTTTTCAGACTTTTGACACGAGTTATCCACAATCGCTAAAATGTTGAAACCCATAATTTATACCCTTTGTACTGCGCACATTATTGAAATAATCGATATATACAGTATTTAAAACTATTAAAATGTGACTTTTTATCATTTTATCTTGGTCATATTTATACATTATCATTTAAATTTAAAGATATTTCTCTGCCTATAAAATTTAATAATATTTAGTGAGATTAATTAGAGGTGCTATTTGAAGCTATAAGAATTTTTATCTCTAATAAAATATTTTAATTAATCATTAAACGATTCATTATTGTATTCAATGAAAATTCTAGAGCTTCTATTTAATTAATAATTAAATAACAGGCTAGCAAAGAATTAAATAAAATATTCTTAATCAATCATTCAGCTTTAATATTAAATTATTAGTATAATAAAATACTTAATTCTGTTCTGGGAGCTAT